>LTAE01002413.1:30487-44210 GCA_001647135.1 Pontederia paniculata | reverse complement strand
TGATATGTATTACGTGTGCAGTGGTCGTCCATTCCTTTAGCTCAGGTCGACCATTGTACTAAACTTGTCTATGTCCTGTAACAGAAATCAGCTCAAACAAATTCATTAGTACAGACTGAGTTCACTTACAAATTTGTGATCATTCAAAACCAATCTTGGGATCCTAGATTCAACAGTCAGGACTCCCAAGATAGATCGTGGCCATAGCATGCGAAGAAGACTGAACTCTAGAGGTCTGTCCTTGGACCCATGATTCGGCCTACCCACCAGGCAAGGAGGCCCGACTGGTTAGCCGTAGGTTTCGGACCCCGAGGCCCCTGCCTGAAACTGGCCTGCAGATCTCCCTTCATGCCACTAAATATAATCTTGACCTGTCCGCGGTGATGCCTCGCTAGAAGAATATGCTCTTGAGTGTGTCCATCTGATGCTCCACTAGTGTCAGCATCCATAGCACCGACATGTAGTATATAGAAAGCGATGATAGAACGGATCTTAGCAGGACTATCCGACCACCTCTCGATAGTAACCTCGAGCTCCACCTATGTAGCATGTGTTCCATTCACTCAATGACTGGTATCCATCCATGCAATCCTATGTACCCGTCTGATAGGGGCAGGCCAAAGGTAAGTGATCGACAATGTGCTACTGGGTGTGCGCAGCTCCTCGGTGCATCTAGTCGCCTCTGCTGCAGACATACCGAACGAGATGAAAGCAGATTTGACATGATTAATCTGCAACTCGGAGGCCAACCCAAACAACTCCACCATGATCGTTGTTTGTTGTGCCTCTGGGACCAAGCCCTCGATGAAAAATAGTGTGTCATCCGCGTACTATAGGAGTGGGACCAGACTGCCTCTGTCCTGCCCTGCTGTGAAGCCACTCAGAAGACCGGAGTTGCATGCAGAGAAAGTGCATCGGGCAAGAGCGTCTACAGCCAACACGAAAAGCATAGGTGCCATGGGACATCCTTGTCGGACCCTGCGCTATGGTTGTACCCAGCCTCCTGTTGGGCGCCCGTTGACGAGGACAGAAAATAAGGTTGTTGGTATGCATCTCTTTACCCATGTGACTCACGTTAGTGGGAAGCTGCAAATCTGTATGGAATGTCACAAGAAGGACCATGAGATTGAATCATATGCCTTAGAGAAATTCACCTTCCAAAGAAACCCCCGCCTTCCTGTGCGTCGCCATGCTGCAATAATCTGTGACGCGATAGTGTAGCTGTCTGTGATGGATCTGCCATTGTTGAAGGCCGACTGGATTGGGTGAACTAGATCGTTAGCACCTCCCTGTATGAGTCGGTTTGCCAGAGTCCTAGACACGATGAGGTAGATGGCGTTAGATAAGGCAATCGGCCGGAAATCCCCAATCTCCCCTGCAAGTGTGCGCTTGGGCAGCATAAAAAGTAGGAAACGGTTCAGACGTTCAAAGCCCCAATTCCCTCTGGTGAACTCTTGTATGACGGCCATGACATCCTCTCTCAAAATGGAACAGAACTCTATGTAGAAGAAGACCAGAAAGTCGTCTAGACCCAGTGCGCCATCATTGTTTAAGTCACGCATAGCCTGCATGACCTCCTCCTCCTCAATGTCCTACGAAAGTGAGAAAATGTGATCGTCAGATAAACGAGGTACACCTCTTGCCAACCATCGCCATCTTGGTGAAGGAAGGTGCCTCGAGGCTGCCCTATAGTGTGAGGTAATGGTTGCTCTGATCTGGTGTGTCTGGTGGCTGTCGTTCCCTGGATATCAATCTTGTCAATCTTGTTGGACCTATGTCGGTCGCTCGCAAATAGGTGAAAAAATCTAGTGTTAGCATCACCCTCCCGAAGCAAGGTCTGGCGTGAGCGTTGTCTCCACTGGATCTCCACCTTCTTGTCCTCTGCTTGGATCATTGTCTGTGGTGCCTCCGCTCAGTGACCTCCTCAGTGGTGAGGTCTCTGGAATCCTCAACATGGTCCAGATGGGAGATTGCTGAGAGAGCCTTCGTCTGTCTTATGTCCCTATCTTCCCGGATCTGTTGTCGATGCCTCTTGAGAAATCTTTGGAGGGCCATGATGTGTGCCGCTAGCATCCGTGCTGCTGTGTCCGAAGGGGGTGTAGCAAGCCACTAATTGGTTATTAGTTCCCACAGCCCCTCTTTAAGGAGCTAGGAGCGCTCAAACCGGAAGCATGGGTGTGTGGATTGCCCCTCATTGGATTGCCACATGAGGGGGGTGTGGTCCGAGAAGGGCCTCTCCATGGCTAACACGTCCGCTAGCTCGTGTGCCTCTGCTAACTCCAAGGAACCCAAAAATCGGTCAAGTCATGAGCAGACACGCGATGATGTTGTGCTCCTTCATGTGAATCTACAATTGGTCGGTGGGAAGTCCATCAGGGAGTGAGAGTCGATAAAGTCACGAAACTCCTCTGCCCCGGAGTCTCTACCACGCCGTGACATGGGGCAATCATCAATGTCCAAGGTGACATTGAAATCCCCGCCAACCAGCCACCTCGTTGTCGGACAGTGTGAGCGGACCGTGTGTAGTTCCTCCCGAAGGACTCCCCGTAAGGCTGTTGTGATCGGGCCATATACATATGTGACTATGTACTAGTGGTCGTCCATTCGCTGTCTGAAGTGCACGGAGATGGAGAAACTATCCCTCCAAGTGTCAACCAAGTCAAAAAGGTCCAGCGCCATCTGATGACACAACCCTTGGACTTGCCGACCAGCCCGAGGGCAGTGTAGCCAGCCAATTGTGTCCTGCTAGGGGAGATGTTGGTTGTATACCACTGCCGGGTGGTGCTAGGGGAGATGTTGTTGCCTCCATCAACGGCTACTACTTCTGACCACAGGCGACGCCCACCTGATGGTCACACCGAGAAGATGAAATGATCTGCGCCACAGCAAAGGATGACTATTTCTAGGACTTGTCGTTCGGGGATCAGGTTGATCGACGTCATGATCTATGATACATCGGGGGATCCTAGTGGTGGAATTTTTTGCTGACACTAAGAAGTCGAACACCGCCACTAAGTGGTGCACAAAGTTAGGCGTTTTGAGATGCAGGGGGACCCCTTGGAGTTCAAAGCTGGTGCAAGTTGTTGATGCTCCCAAGGTGGTACCGTCAGAGGGTTCCCATGGCTGCCATGAGAGGTTTCGCCCTGTCGGGAGTGGGAACGTCGTGGACAGCAGATTCTAGCATTGCAGCGATGCACACGAGAGTATCAAACACATGCACTCGGAGAAGCAAGACAGGTGGAAGGGGGACTCTGTACCCAATGCCGCCACGAGCGTTGAGCGGATGACGGAGAGATCCTAGAGGCCGCACGAGGCCACTCCTATCATGCACATTCGGAGGAAGTCCGCACTTCGCTAGATTGCCGGTGACCATGGAAGAAAGACCTATGCAACTCCTCTGGTGGGTGCAGCTGGTGCTGACGTTGCCACTGCCGCCGCTCTATTGTTCCTTACTGGAGACGCGAGCACCTTCCCCTTCATCATCTTCCTAGGAGACGACAGTCGACAAGAAACTTGATGGTGTCTAGGCGACATCGCAAGGGACTGTCACATGCTCTAGCTAGATGGCCCCGACAGAGGCACCGAAAACACTCCGGCGATGTGTTGAGATCAGATCTGTGCGGGCGGACGAAGGTCACCCAGTCGCCTAGGAGGAAACGTCGTCGTGGGCGCGTCACGAACTTGGGTCGTGTGAGGGTGGTGGAAGAGGTGAACTAGAGAGGGAGATGGAGGGAGAGGCTGGGTCGTGCGTCGAGTCATGTGGAGGCGGCGCCGGAGGGGGAGGAGACGAAAGGAAAGGTGAACACAAGGAGAGGGAGAGAACATGACGAGTGGAGGGAAACAAAGAAGGATGGGGAGAAAACTAGGTACGGGAAGGGGAGAAAGTTGACTAGCGGCACACCTACACCAGGGCCGGCCCCGAGTGAGCATGGGAGAGGGAGCAGAGACATTCTCGTCACCTCCCGCAACACATTATCGGCGCCAGATGACGAAGATGCACGTGGGTCGTGCGTCGCCCTTAAGTTGTTATGCAGTGTGTTGTTTTGCTCCTAGAAAATAAAAATAAAAATCAGCTTTCACATAAACTAATAATTTTTTGTAACACCCCAACCAGACATGGGTCGCATCTAATACAGACACAGACCATGTGTGGGATAAAGTAGGAATGAAGATTAATCAGAACAAAACTCCCAACATGAACCATGTCATAGAAGGATGTGGGTCGTGTTGTACTAAAAATGAAACACACACCACGTCTGAGTATGATGCGAGCCACATCACCTCAACACGGGTCATGTTCCAAGTAAACACCGGCCATGTTCAGTCATCAGATTCAAAGATAAATAATATTTTTATATAATAGGATTTCTAAATTAAAATATAACAATAAAATGATTAGGGTGACTTTGACGTGGATTACTCCTTAAGCACCCTTATAAATAAAGGATTAATAAACGGGAGACCTCATAATTTCTTTCCTCAATCCCAAAGGCACCTCATACTCTCTCTCTCTCTCTCTCTCACTCTCTCTCTCTCTCTCTCTCTCTCTCTCTCTCTCTCCCTTTCTCTTTCTCCTTCTCTCTCCTAGAGGACTAAAGGAAGATTCACTGTGGGAAGACGAATTCAGAGAAAGAAAATTGACCAACGAAATCGAGGTATGTAATTAAGGAGGATCGACCTTTGGGTGTTTTATATGTGTATGATGCATGAACAAGAAAAGAACATAGAACATTGACCACAGCCTGTATGACACGGTCTGCATTCAACGTGCAAACGCCCACGTCTCTACATTGCGGGATGTGTTCTGCGAATAACACCAGCACAGGAGGAAATGACCTGTGTCATCCATGACGAGGACCGTGTTCCTCGGTCGACACTGTCACCAACTCAAAATGGACCATGTCCTTCTCGGACATGGGTCACATGGTAGGATACAATACGATAGGCATGGGTCGTGTTGCCTTGACAAGGGTCATGTTCCAATCGATGACGAAACAATCGTGTCATCAGACACAAAACGAGTCTCAAAATCAACCTGAACACACGACACGGGCTGTGTCTTCTCCCGCCATGGGGTGTGTCCTGATGTGGGTTAACTATGGACGGTCAAACAATCTGGAAAAATGAGCCTTGTCCTATAAGGACCCGAGCCATTTTCGACGAGTGATGAATTTAAAACTCTTGTTGATCTTGTTCTATTAAGTTGATCCTATTGCATGATTTAATGAATGTTGAATGAGTTATAACCTAGAGTTTGATTAGGCTTTAAAATGAACTTTGCATGTGATTTGAAATTATCTATGAAAGACATGAATTAGTTCTTGAAGAATTGTTAATGAACTTTAGACGTGGGATATTATTCGTTCCTCCGAGAATGAAGGATCTCTACAGGGATTGATGAGTTTCTTCGGGAATCACAGTCTGCTATTTTGGGAACGAAAGGTCCATACGGAGATTCATGAGTTCCTTCGGAGACCATAATTTATGAGATTGATTTGGGTCATAGAGAGAGACCCCAAATCTAGCTAGCCGTAATGATGTAGGGATCAAAGACATAATTGGTAAAGACTCGCTAAAGATTGTATTATTTAAATAATGAAAGAAAAAAAAGTAAAGAAGAATAATGTGGTCCAAAGTAAAGTGATAACTGAGCTTGGACATATTGATGAAAGATTTATGGAACATCATGAGAGGGATGTAATTGATGTTCTTGTCACTCATGAGCCAAAAGTAATGATCGAACCAAAGGACGATAAACTATTGAAATGATAAGAAAGTCACAAGATGAAATTAAGTGAAGTAATTTTATTATTTATGTAAATTGATTTTCTTATTATATCTTCATATATGATTGAGAGAATTATTTTCCTTGCTTTTGATCCTGCAAGAGGTTCGGACAGTGAGTAGATGATGACACATGCAGACGATCGTGATGTGACGACTTACACATTAATAATTTAGATTGAGTCAAATCTATTTTAATTTAGTTATGTCTTATCTAAAGAATATTTTATTTTAATTGAATATTTTATTTCAAAGTAATGACTTTCATGATAAAAAATAAAGTCAAAGATATATATTCGTATCATCTCCGAAAGTACATTCCGTCAGGCGATGGTGGGGTGATCTTTTTAAGGGCGTTACATTTCTCTTGACGATATTAATATACAAATACTCTAAGAAAAGGAATTTAATATTATTTTTAAATTAGGATTAAAATAAAGACGAGACAAAATAATCTATGAAAAAATAATATTTGAGGCATTTCTTAACACTTCGAAATTTGACTTTTAAAAAAGACGTTAAGATATCTGTATTGCACAAAAGTAATTTATACTTAAAAATTAATATTACCCCATACATCATGCAATTGGTGTACTTTACAGTTTACACATGCATCACCATTTTATGTGTTCTCTCTCCCAAAAAGGTGAGGCTATAGTAAGCCATCCTAAAACGTAGTTTTAGAATTAGAATATCCTGAAAAAAATTGGATTAAGTTTTTGACTAATTTTATAATTTGATTATTGAAAAAGGCTATTGTATGAATTATTAGAAATTTAATATATTGACATAATTGATGAATAAATTGAGAACTAGTAGTCTTTAATTTTTTTTAAAATGATTAATTTGATTAAATTTTATTCTTTTACTCTCGCTCATGCTTAACTTGGAATACTGATAAATTTAGATCCAAAAAAAGAAATAACTTTTTTATCAGCCGAACAAGAATTTTCTTCCCTTTGAAGTGAGATTAGACAACTCTGTACACCAGCGAACAGTAAACATACAAAAGAAAATTGATTCTTCTTTTGTCTCACACACTCGGTGGTGAGTGGAAGGCAGAAGCACCCTCCCATTGTTTTTTTCCTGCCCCCTGCTCTGTTGCAGTGCCTGCTTCCACTGCCAAATGTCCAAGTCACTATGAAAGGTTGGTGGTGAAGGAAGGGAAAAAGGAAATCAGTTGCCCCTTTTGTGCAGCCCTTTTCTGAAGATCACCTCCACTCCCAAGAGAAGAGACACCATTTCTTGCAGGCTGACAGCCTAAAAGCTGAAGACAGGAGGAAGGTATTGAGTTCCTCTCTCTCTCTCTCTCTCTCTCTCTCTCTCTCTCTCTCTCTCTCACACACACACACACACACTAGCACTATCTCTCAGTGACAGTTAAAATTCTGCCTGTTTTGCCTCTGTCTCAGTGCAATGCTCTTGACAATTACTTCACCTTGCAAGATCTGTGTCACTTCCCCTTGCAGGATCTGTCCACGCTCTTCTAGGAAGAGGTTAGATAGCTGTTGCAGGTTTCCTTTCATTTCGGTGGTTTTGTCACCTGAGCTTGTTCTTGCCTGTTTGTTTTCCCGGTTCCCTTAGGGTTCTTAGGGGTTTTGTTTGCTAATTCTCTGTTTCATGTTTTCTTGTGCTTCAAGATTGATTTTTTTCTCTTATACATACAAAATTGAAAGGAACTCTTGATGAACTTACGATTAGCCGAACATTTCACTTCATTTCGATGACAAGAGCCCCAGGGCTTGCTCACAAATAAATGCTCAAATGTCGAGAAGTTGTTTGATGCATCTGTATTTTGGTCTGATTTTTTTTTTTGTCTTTTAACATATATTTTTTTCTGGGAGATGCTCATGAACTGTAGCCTGTAGGTCTTTGCATAAACTCAATGCACATTTTTTGTTGTGTATAAATTTGCTAAATATGCATGTTTTCTGGTAACTACAAGTGGCTGCAACTGGTGAAGACACATCCCCAGCTTCTGACTCTTAACTCTGTTCTTCTGAAGCTTTCTTAGACCTCATTATAACTAAAACCAACAAGAGCAAGGGTCCAAAGCATTCCCGTTAATAATGGCTTCAAGATCATATACAAATCTCCTGGATCTTGCATCCGGTGAGTTTCCGACTTTTAGCCGACCTGAAAGAAAGATGACAAGAGCAATGTCTGTTCCGGCTTTCTTAGCTGATATAGATGATGAAAATTCAAACAGCATTACATCAGAAGGGCCATCTTCTGTTTCTCAGGAGAAAATAATAATAGTTGGCAATCAGCTCCCACTCCGGGCTCATAGAAGGCCAGATGACGATGGTTGGAACTTCAGTTGGGATGAGGATTCTCTCTTGTTGCAGCTTAAAGATGGGATCGGAGAAGATGTAGAAGTGGTTTACATTGGGTGCTTGAGAGAGGAGATTGACCCAAAAGAACAGGATGATGTTTCTCAAATGCTGCTGGAGACATTTAAGTGTGTACCTACGTTTCTTCCCACTGAACTTTTCTCGAAATTCTATCACGGATTCTGCAAACAGCATTTGTGGCCTCTGTTTCATTATATGCTTCCCCTTTCCCCAGAACTTGGTGGGCGGTTTGATCGTTCTTTGTGGCAAGCTTATGTCTCAGTGAATAAGATATTTGCAGACAAAGTTATGGAAGTCATAAGCCCGGATGACGATTTTGTGTGGGTCCACGACTACCATTTGATGGTGCTTCCGACCTTCTTGAGAAAGAGGTTTAACCGGGTGAAGCTGGGGTTTTTTCTACATAGCCCTTTTCCTTCTTCGGAGATTTACAGAACCCTTTCTGTTAGAGATGAACTCCTCAGAGCCCTCCTGAATGCTGATCTTATAGGATTTCATACCTTTGATTATGCCAAACACTTCCTTTCCTGCTGTAGTAGAATGCTAGGCCTTTCATATGAATCAAAAAGGGGTCATATTGGGCTCGAGTATTATGGTCGTACTGTTAACATTAAGATCCTTCCGGTGGGGATTCACATGGGACAACTACAGTCAGTGTTAAGTCTTCCAGATACTGAAGCTAAAGTCGCAGAGCTTAGAGATACCTTCAATAGCCAGATTGTTTTGCTTGGAGTGGATGACATGGACATATTTAAAGGAATTAGCTTTAAACTTTTGGCCATGGAACAGCTGCTTGATCATCATAGGGAGTGGAGAGGGAAGGTGGTCTTGGTCCAAATTGCAAATCCTGCTAGAGGCAGGGGAAGAGATGTAAAAGAAGTCCAAGCTGAGACATATTCCACAGCCAAAAGAATCAATGAAAAGTTTGGGAGGCCTGGATATGAGCCTATAATCCTCGTCGACAAGCCCCTTCAATTCTATGAGAGGATTGCATATTATGTGGTAGCCGAGTGTTGTCTTGTCACTGCAGTGAGGGATGGAATGAATCTTATACCTTATGAGTACATTGTTTGCCGACAAGGTAATGAGAACTTGAATCAGTTAATGCAATTGGATCCATCAGAACTAAAGAAAAGCATACTGATCCTATCTGAATTTATTGGATGCTCTCCATCTCTTAGTGGAGCTATTCGTGTAAACCCTTGGAATGTAGAATCTGTGGCTGAAGCAATGTATGTAGCTCTAGGAATGCATGAATCTGAGAAGCAGACAAGCCATGAGAAGCACTATAAGTATGTTAGCACACATGATGTTGGATACTGGGCCAGTAGCTTTGTGCAAGACTTGGAACGAACATGCAGGGACCATATGAGGAGAAGATGTTGGGGTACTGGATTTGGCTTGGGTTTCAGAGTCATGACGCTTAATCCTAATTTCAGGAAGCTATCTGTTGAACATATAGTTTCTGCATACAAAAGGACCAAGAATCGGGCCATTCTCTTAGATTATGATGGTACTATAATGCCTCAAACATCAATAAACAAAAAACCAACTTCAGAGGCTCTTGGTATTTTGAACAGCTTGTGCAATGATAAAAAAAATGTTGTATTTCTCGTCAGTGGGAGAGGTAAAATGACACTAAGCGACTGGTTTTCCTCCTGTGATAAGCTAGTACTTGCAGCAGAACATGGTTACTTCTTAAGGTAAATATAACATGCCATCCAAAATACTGTACTCCTATTTTCCACTTGTATTATTTTTTCGAACTTTTGATCACTAACACTTTAACTCGAACTTAAACTTGCTTTTGCCAATTTTCTGTTTGCTCCAATGAAACATGAATCAAACTGTTGTTTATTTCAGTTCTTAAAAGAATTTCAATTTTCATTTATGTCCAGACGAAATTGCGGTGCGGAATGGGAGACATGCATTGCAGTTGCCGACTTTGAATGGAAGCAGATAGCTGAGCCTATCATGCAGCTATATACTGAGGCAACTGATGGTTCAAATATAGAAACCAGAGAAAGCGCCCTTGTCTGGCGCTATCAATACGCTGATCCAGATTTTGGGTCATGCCAGGCTAAAGAACTTCTTGGTCATCTTGAGAGTGTTCTTACAAATGATCCAGTGTCTGTTAAGAGTGGCCAACATATTGTCGAGGTCAAACCACAGGTAGATAGTTATCCTTTATAGATTAATAAAATTGACTGTCTATTTACTCTGATTTCTTTGCACTAAATCTTTGTGCTCACCGACATCTATGTTCAGGGTGTCACCAAGGGCCTGGTTGCTGAGCGGCTTCTGTCCACAATACAGCAAAAGGGCATGGTTCCTGATTTTATTCTCTGTATAGGTGATGATAGGTCAGACGAGGATATGTTTGAAGTCATCAATAGTTTTATGAGCGGGTCTTCGATGTCATCTATGGCTGAAATATTTGCGTGTACAGTTGGGCAAAAGCCAAGCAAAGCGAAGTACTACTTGGAGGATACATCAGAAATCGTGAGAATGTTGCAGGGGCTTGCTACAGCTTCAAATCAAGCTGCAAAGGCTGCTGCTTCTCAGATTTCCAAAGAAACAACTTAGTTATTGATCAATTATGTCAGCGAAGTTGCATGGGTTTTTTTGTTTAGGTTTGCTCTCTGTGTACATAGATGTCAAAATTGTTTATTCCTCTAATGCATGGTGGTTTGTTTACTGTTGAAAGCTTAATATCTCACAAGTGAAGTTGTCCATTCCATATCTGTGACCTATCTAACCTTGAGTATGATTTGCATCAAAACCCTCTGCTGAATAAGTCCTTGCCGAAGATTTGATCTCACACAAAGATGTTCCTCTTGCAGAAATTCACAATTTTCATCTTTAACCTGCAATCCTCTAATGCATGTCCCAACATTGTGAACTACTTTTCTCATGAAATGTGATTTTAGGGAATCCATGCCTGGCATTCTTGCTCAAATGCAACATGGCAAATCTTGTAGTGTTGCTGCTCCATTTGCAAGGGTGTAGCAGAGATTCAACATAGAATTATTCGGAAGATCAATGAAGGCATACTTGTAGTAGTGCACATGTTCCTTCAAGTTCTCAGAGTATCATGCAAATGAGAATAATATATGTTGATTCTAAAAGTTGAGCTTAAATGCCTGATGTCCATTGCGATTGTGAAGAGGCCCCATTTCTTTTTTTTTTTTTTGTAACAAAGTCATTGATAGAGATCATAGTGGTTCTGGATTAACCACGCATGATCCACTGACTTGTTAATCCACTCCTGTTCCTTGTCCTCATATGATACATGCCATGGAAGAGATTGCATCAGACTACACAAGTGCATATTTTTATAAACAAGTACTGCATGCAACCACCAACTTAGATCACATACATATACACATGTAGATAAGCAAGCAAGTTAAAGATATGGAGTTTCCTTGACCGGGGACATCCATTCTATTAATTAAATATTTTAATGGCGATCTAGATCGCTGCGGATTGATTAAATTTTGGATGCTTAATTACATCCATGACGAAAAACATGCGCTGGAGATTGATATGCACATATTTATATACTAGCAAGCATAGGTAAATTCAATATAGACATATATCAGCGGCGTTCTGAAATTGTGCGGGTTTAAAATAAAAACCTCGGCTATATGAAAATCGGATAATTGATGACGTGTCTTGTATTTTGCACCGAAACGATTTTGCATGGCGTAATCTGACTATGCGTCTCTTCTTATCATTTGAGATTAGCCTAGAGTTACTTGTCGAACAAAAACTTTTTAAAAGGGGGGTTGATAGAGGAGGAAGAATCTGATAGGTGCAGCCATGCATTTTCCAGTTGGCTACAATTTTACGTACGTGGAACAAGGTGATCCTTAATTTCTCATTGACATTAATAAGTAACCTTTCAATTAGGTATGCATGCATGTAACGGTTCAGGAATAATTAAGGTGATCTAATCCATATTTGAAATATCCAATTAATATTTAATCATAATTTAATTTGCAGTTGCTATTGCGAAAGAAATGCTATGGATAAGATCAATCAGTTATATACGAAGCACCGTAAATTTCGAAATATACAGTTCTTCTTTAACTTTATTTTTTTGAACGAATAAAATGAAATTAATGAGTACCATAAATTTTAAAATCTACGATGTTCCACTCATAAAATCAATTGAGCTTTAGATTTCTTAACCACAAACTTAATTAGTAAGATCATTTGCCTACTATATATGATCAAAATAACTCCCAAATATTAGTTGTATCTCACATTAGTGTAATACAATATAGTAAATTCTAGCACAATAAAAGGTGAAAAATGAGACCCACGAATGAGGTCTTAGAAAACCCTATACTTAGAGCATGTTTGGCTAAGCTTATAAGTAGGTTAAAACTACTTATAAGTAAATTTTAGAAAATCTATATGTTTGGTAATTAAAAAAATATACTTATAAGTTGTTAGGTAACTACTTATAAGTTGAAAAAAAATAAGTAGGGTCCCTCCTGCTTATTTTTAAAGTTGTTGGCTTATTAATTTTAACCAACTATATTACTCTTTTATCTATATTTTTTTAATATTATTATTATATAACTTTAAGGATATATTAGTCAATATTTATTTTAACAAACACTACAACTATTTATTGATATTATCAGCATTTTTATCCAAACATGTAACTACTTATATTTTAAAATAAGTATCAGCACTTAAAATGCATTAGTGCTTAGTAGGTATTTTTTATCAGTTAAGTCAAACAGGCCCTTAATTCAGATCCTTCACGGAAAAAAGTATTTTTTTTCTTTTTCCCTAAACTTTTATGCAAGTGGAAATGATTGATCTTAGGGTATATTTAGCTCAATAATTATTAAGAGAAAAAAAGATAATGACAAGAAAAGGAAATTAAGAAAAAATAATAAACAAAAATGAATGAGAAAGAGTTAATTCTGCGGATGACATAATTAAAAAAAATCCAACTTAAATGATAATTTTATTTATATTCTTATATAAAAAATTATATATTTTATTTGGTAAAGTTAAAATAGAAAATATGTTTTAAATATATATTTTTGAATTAAAGAAAAAAAGAGGAAGATCAAACTTAATATTTGATTAAAATAGAACTCGAACCCTTAATCTTGTATGACCAATCTTTTTGACCGATTGGGATACAAGAAACTTAAAAGTTGTGGATAATAATTTAATTTTAGAGGTACTATCAATGGTTGTAGACTTGTAGTACGATCTTAATGACGATTTATAGAGTTTATAATTTGAGTTATTTTGTGTTTTATATTTTTTCTTATTTTTGTTTTCTTATTACTGATAAGTTTAACGCACGTGGGCGAGTGACTTTTTATATCCTTAGCAAGAGAAGAGAAGGCTAGTAGTTGAATTTGGACCCCTTATTAACTAATTTCACTATGTAATAGATAATGCGGGTTTGAATTTTTCTATTTTAAAATTTATACTTGCATTCTAACTCTTTAATACATAATTGATTATTAATTAATATAAGTAAAAGTCTTTTATTTAAATTGTCGTATCAATGTTCTACTGAAACAAAAGTGAGTGAATATTATTTACAT
>LTAE01002413.1:0-20787 GCA_001647135.1 Pontederia paniculata | reverse complement strand
AAAGAAGAGAATTTGATGAAAGATGGAGAATGATGTTGAAAGGGCAAGCTCCTCCTCCTGAAGATCCCGAGGACAATGATAATATATAATTTGAATATTTGGAACGAAATATGTAAATTATTATGAACATTTTCTGGAAATTATTATGAACTTTTTAATTATTATGAAATTTTTAATTATTAATAATTTATTTTGTAAATTATTATTATTTTTTAATTTTTTTAAATTTTCTGACGGAAAATTGGGACCCTCAGAAATTCCGTCAGAAATTTCTGACGAGTACGAAACCCGTCAGAAAATTATTACCAACGATTTTTTTTCTGACCGTTTAAATTGGACGGAAATTCCGTCAGAAAGGCCCTTTCTGACGGATTTTCTATCAAAATCCGTCAGAAAGGGTTGTTTTTCTTGTAGTGGTATGTACCTTTCATATAATTAGTTAACAATTATGTATAGAAATAATATAATTTCAAGTGCATGCATGTGTTTTATATGTATATACAAGTGGAAGATGTATACTAACTTTGAATAACTAAAAAGGTGAAAGAAGCAAAATATCTTGTTTTCTTATAGCCTAATTAATCAGACTTGCTTATGTGCAGTTAAACTATAGGTAGATATTTTGGCCAAATATAATTAAATAAGTATGACGCTTTCATTGTTAGAGCATTCATGCAAACGGGTACTGTACATTTGGACTTGTGATATGATACATATATATTATTTCTGATTTATGAAGGTGTTCCTCTTAAAAATTGTGAAACTAAAGAGGTATTACTCATTGAAAAAAAAGATAACGAGATAAGTCAAATATATTAAATTATATATTAAAGAACGTGTGAATTTTTTTTAGAATAGTGCATATGAATATCTACCGATAAAAGAATATAAATATTATTCACAAGCACATTATATATATATATATATATATATATATATATATATGTAATTCCAAGATGTAGTAATAATTGGAAAATATATAAAACGAATTGAGATGTAATCTGCATGTTGGTACAGTGTCTTGTTTGTGTACACCTCAGCCATTTTCCTTTTAAAGTAATACAAGTAAACTGATTCTTTATAATTAAGTTAGGTTTAATATATTTGATTAAGCAACAATCCTCCTTCTTTTCCATAAATGGTATATAAAACCAGCTTCAGCTGATAGAATTGATGTGATTGGCGATGCCGCAAACTTATTAAATATGTACTTGGTTATTGGTTATCTACATTTTCAAGCTTCCTGCTTTTTCCTAGTGCATTATCATGGTATCAGAATCAATTATATTGATACTTTTACGTTGGCCATTATCATTTTCCAAGTAATTAGATATGGTTGTAAAACTGGATTCCGTTGAATTAAAGGTAGGTATTAAGCTGAAATTAATTGATATACTAAACACTAATTTCAAATTAATTTATTTTTCATATAGTATTAAGCTTTCCTCATGTAATCTCACATTATCCAAATTTTAAGAAGGGACCATATTTTTAGGTGTGTTTGAGCTGAGAAAAAAAGTAAAGAAGTGAAAAACAATTGTTTTTATTTAAATAGTTATTTTTTCTGAAGAAAATAATAAGTTAATTTTTTGTACTAACTAAATAAAAAAGTATTTATTTGAATACATGTTTTACCCTCCTTCAACATTCCTTCAATTAAGTTTTCTTCCATTAAGTAGAGCTAAGGGGACACATATATATTATAGAAAGATAAGAGAAGGGACAAAGTGGTAGTATTGACAAAGTTTAAAGGGCAAAATGTCATGTACAATTCAAAAGTTTTCGCTTAAATGCAAAAAAATAATTGATAGTTTAAGGAGTTGAAAATATCAATCCTTCCACGGTTCCACCCACTTCTCTGGGAAGAAATTGGAGAAGTTATTGAGCTCCATCGCTATTTAATTATTATGTAGGTGAATACATTGGATCACCATGACGCAAGTAGATCTATATAGTGCTTTGGCAAGTCCAGGAGGCCAGCGTGAATAATTAAGTAAACATATTAGTAATTTAACAGATACAAATACAGTTTTAGCTACGTATATTCTAACAGTATTCAAATTTTCAAATACGTACTTGACCCCGAAACTTGATAGGGACAAATTTGAAAAGGCAAGTCAGTTAAAGTATCTAACAAAAATATCATGTATAGCTAATTTTACTTTTTTTATCAACTAATAAACTCAGTTTAATACTAATGTCATAACCTAGTTATAAAATTCATGTTAATTTATGTAATTATTTAATAATTAGAAAATAAATTAATATATTTACATGGTAATTTATACGTAGAGACCAACTGCACCAGAAAGGTACGTGTAATTTTTAACTATCAGGTTGGTCCTGCTACACTAATTAATTAATTAGATAATTAATTAACGTGTGTATAACAATATTTCAGTACGTAACGTGATGCAATTTGAACTCAAAGCATATGCACCGATGACGATGGTCAATTTCATTTAAGAGTAAACTTATCGCTAATTATCTTCCTAATTAATCACAATCATTAATTATCTAATTACTTAGGATTAATCATATACTTATCCACAAGTTAACAGTAGTTTCCCGTCATAATCACATGCATAATTATATATACATGATCTATACGCACATAATTCCAATAATTTTGTGTAGCTAAGGACAGAAAAGAAAAAGTTAATTAATTAGTAGGTAATCGTACGATCAAATAAATACACTACATCTTGGGAATTATTAAAAGTCAAATGCGTCAGTATCATCAAATATGAACTATTCTTATAATTAGTTTTTCACCACTCGTTAATATGATTTAAGTATATTAAGCAAATAATTCATATTAATTTGCTCATAAACCTCGATGTATTTTGAAGGATTGGTATAATTATGTTGCTCAAATCTTATCAATTATTGATTACACAATTAACTACAACATTCTAACTGTAGTATAAGGAAAGACAGGGAATTGATCATTAAGATCATAGGAGGGCGATGTTAGCCCCATGATTGTCAATATTTCGATTTATATTTTAAGATCTTACGATTTTACGATCTTGAGAACTCTCACCGATCTCGATCTTAATATGAGGATATTATGAATAAGATCTTAATAGGATCTTAATTTATGTCGAACGATCTTATCCGATCCTATACTATCTCAAATAAATATTTTAATCATTTTAAAATAATAATTTTATAATTTTAATAATAACAATAAATATAAATAGAGTTCAATAGACTTTTCTTACAAATTGATCAAATTATGATCTATTGAAATCTAATTCAAAATTTGAGTGCGAAAAAAAGTTAAATATATATATTTTATATTAGAATATATTAATTTATTAATTTATAGGATCTTATTATCCTCGATCCGATTTTACGATTTTCGATCTTATGACTCCCTTATGATCTCATTTAAGATCTCGATCTTGACAACCTTATATATATATATATATATATATATATGACTAATATCAATAAAAATATCTTTTTTTTTCTTTTCAACAAATCTTGGTCACTTCTTCCACCAAATAAAAGAGAAAATTTTTGTTTATATACTAATCAAAATTAGAGTTCAAGATCAGCTATAATTAATTAATTATCTTAAAAAATTAAAAATTAAGTTCTATAATTTTTTAATAGGCTGAGCACTTCATCCCCAGAGAAATTAGAAGTTAACTTTAATGGACATATAATAACAATTATGTGAATTATAGGTAACCATCATCCATATTGGATCAGTCATGAACAATGAACTGACTTTGTCCTTTGTTTCTAAAAATTGACAGCAGGATTTGTCGANTATATATATATACAAACACACACATATATATAGGTCTTCACACAACATATATATTATCCTATATTTAAAAATACTATATTTTAAATTAATAGTCTCAATCGATTTAATCAAACAAAAAATTAAAATTTATGACTTTAATAAAATTTAATATGAGTTATCAATATTAAATCTGTAGTTTAAAATAAACACATCTTACCTCCATTTTTTACTTATATATATGACTTACACTTTGTTTAAAACGTACTAGTATAACCATTAATATCTCACTTTTTTCACTCAACAAAAGATTATTTATATTTAAAATGAAAGTAATTAACTAGGTTTATTTAATCTTTACCAAAGTCCATTTACTAGTGCCTTCAAGCGAACAAACTTACAATAATGTTTCTTCGCTCTAGTTTAGGTTTTTTTTTCTAGTTTATACAAATATCCACACTTTACCTAGATTTTGATTCACTCTATGCACTTTATAAATAGTAAAAAAATATTAATGAATATAATCAGAAAATAATTGGTGTTACGATATCGAAAATATTTTTTTCAACTAGTTAATATGTTAATTTATAGTGATAAAATTTGCTAAAATATATTTTCCGTCCTCTTATAAATTATCCATATATGAGATAGCAAAGAGCAATTATGTAATATAATAGTTACATGATCATTATGAAATGGATATTTTAATTAAATGTTTCATACTCTCAACACGTAGGACCTACGTAACCATTGCATTCCATAAATATGAACGCATAAACAGAGTATATTAATTTCAACGTAAAATTAAGTTGGTTAATACTTGACCTAATCAATCTTTCATGCATTATTAAATGCCTAAAAAGCTAACGAAAGATAACTGCATATATGCCAATTGATCTTCCTATGACGCACTGCATGCAGGTGGACAATGGTTTTTTAATCATAACTATCAACTCAATGGTCTTTAATATTAATTTCCTTGCTCGAATACAAATGATGGCCTTAATAAACTATCAAACACCATAATTAAGACAATGATTGTTGGATGGACTGATCAGATTCGTCTCAAAAGTTTGTTTTTGCCTTTGAGGAAATTAATAGAAAAGTCACACTAACTGATCAAACTATTAATTTCCGTTATTGAGTACAATATAGTTCCAGCTAATTATATTAACTTACAATATCATATTATCTGTTGGGTGAAAGAAGCTAAGCTAATCTATCTAATTATAAAAGGATATGAGCAAGAAAATTGCAAGCAAACAAGGTTTGCCCATGCATGAAATGCATCATGTGCACGACACGGAGAACGTACTATTGGGTTCAACTTTTTTTATTATGAAAATTTCACGAGACATGCAGATAAATACAAATTTAATTAAAATGATTACAATGGACAATTAATTATAAATTGAGATTGATGATGAAGTTGAAGTGGTACAATTAATAATTAAGTTGACATGCATAGGGCACAACATGAATTTTTAAATTTAACTACCTGTATGTGGAAGCATTATAACTGATGTGTTGGACCCAATTAAGCAACAAAATTAAACTTACAATTAGATATGATCCAAGTCCCATATCAAGATGTTGCATCTAAAACTTTAATATGTCCTGAGATAGATTTTTCTCATAGTTTCATGAAAAGCGTGATGTAATAGTGGTTGGCACGCGCAATTTTATATATCAACTTTATGTATCGTTAATTAATTACTTGGTGAAGGAAAGATAAGGAAAAATAAACACAAGGAAAAAAAAGCTTGTAATGTAGCTATCGATATGACGTATACATACGAAGGGTGCCAACGACATAAATGTCTCCCAAGAAACTCTTATATGGTTGATTTCCTTTTAAAAAAACTATTAATTATTTCTGACTATAATTTTTAGTTGGAAAGGAATTTGAGTATCTAGACTACAATTAATTAAATAAACATGTTAGTCCCGGCACCATATACTTGGTTCATGCACGAACCCTTAAACTCAAATGAAATCAAACTATGAAATTTAAGATGGAGTGATAAAAAATTTTTTTTAAGAAGATCTCGAGTTCGAATTTTTTTTAATGTAAAAAAATTCTATTAGTAGTCTAACGCATTATAATCAGGTATTTGATTCGAAAAGATACAAATTAATTAAGACGCGGTGATACACAGATTAGTGGAGACTAGTAATCTCATATATCTAATCCACGTAATTAATCTCACGTAAATTAAGAGACTAAACAGAGTATATTATTGACATATATAGATAGGTTAATTATGTTTGGAAATAAAGACACATTAAAATTAGATAATCTTAATTTTTTTAATATCTTAATATCTTAAAAAAACATGTTTTGGGAAGTTATATGTAATATAAATTTGGGACCTAGGTACTTGTATAGCTAGATATATGCACCAAAAATAGTAAAAATAGACTCTTTGAATCATCGACATAGAAGACTAAATTTTCAACTACGTACATATATGTAATTATACTTTTCTTGTGCTATTTCTTATGTGATTTATTCTGTTGTATTTCTTCGTTCTTAACGAATATTCGTACACAGACACACACACATATAATGTTTATACGTGTATAGATGTCTATGTAACAAAGAAGGTGCATATTACAGACATTTTCTATTGAAAAGAGTTACACAATATTTTTTTTCGGTCTGGGTTACATGCATGAATGATTGGAAGTTGTTTCCTGAATGCAGGAAACGAATATTCTTTCATGCATGTACATGTCTCAGGAAAGTTAACGAACAAAAAGATCTTGATGAAATAATATTAACTAAACTAGATGTACATGCTGATTCATCATATAACTAAATAAGGCATGCTAGGTCTGTCATCTAGTCCTTTCTTATTCTTTTTAATATTCCATCTTGCAGCCCTTAGTTTAATTACCTTGTTCGTTATGAAATCTTCCTTGGATATCACGTATCTAATTGTCACCACTAAACAAAAAACTTGGTCAGAGCTCCCGTGCATGTATTAATTTGTATCATGGGATGCCATGCAAGTATGCAACTATCACTTGCATGTCGCCGTTGGTTGAATTGATTAAAATTATTGTTAGATCTTGTCACATATGTAACTAAGATTTTTTTGACACGGTTCGCTAAAACAAAAAAAAAGCCTTAAAGCGGGCCAAGGTTAATTAGATAAGATTTATTATCTGATGACCTAATTATGTTCTCGATTCAAAGTAAATTGTTCTTTTCTTAGATAATTACTTCTAAGTAAACCGTGGTCTCTCTTGCTTGCAACGCCATTCCGCCCCCTGTTTAGGTTTCAACTTGCAGTTATTCTCTTAGAATATGCCTTTGTGAACATTTCTTTCAGTCGCTTTAACCCTTGCATGCATATATGGAATTAACTATTTGCCGTACGTAGCAATATGTAAAAGAAATATTAACCAAGCTATAATAGTCATATTTCATAATTAAAGTGGTGCCCTGCACAAATAGCAAACTAAGAAAAGACTTATCATATTTAGAAGATTTATTATTGTGAAGAAGCTGATTTAGAAATTTAATTAGGTTTTGGACAACTTGATAAGAATTTTGTATCTTTAGTGACCTTTACATGCATGTTTTTCTCTCAACCAAACCTTTTGAAATATAAAGTTTTATCTCATAATGCTTCTTGTTGTGGAAGACATGGCAATCAAGGCCCATTTGCCACATTGCGGAAACTAAACGTAATCTATGTAGCTAGATTGAGTGCATGGAATTGATTACAGGTGAATTATATATGTTCTTGTCAGGATCCACAACTAATCTCGACTATAAAAGTAGTTATTTGGCATTATTTTCTAGTTAAATTGTGAGGTGTGGGGAAGAGATATTGGTGCATGCAGAACAAGATTTGCATGGAACGCCTGGACCTACACGTACGTGTATAGGACTTGCGTGGAACGAGCCAATTCAGAATTAAAAATGGAACGACTTAAGAATCTGAGACCTTGTGGTCAGCTATTAAAAACCCTATAAATCCAACCGCAGCTGCATGCCAATCCAAATTCACCCTACAACACTTGGTCGATCGACATTCTCTCCTTGAGCACTTCGGCCACCAACTACTAATTCGTTTCCATCTTTCTGCCTGTTGCTTGCTGCAGATCCTTCATTATCAACTCAGAGAGAGAGAGAGAGAGAGAGAGAGAGAGAGAGAGAGAGAGAGAGAGAGATGGGAAGGTCTCCTTGCTGTGACGAGATGGATGTGAAGAAGGGGCCATGGACGCCGGAGGTATGTCAGTTCGACTTCAATTAACAAGCTGATCATATTTCTATGAAAGGTTGAAGAGCTAGATTCATCTGATCACGATATGTTTCTTTTATGTTCTTGATTAACAGGAAGACAAGAAGCTTGTGGACTACATCCAGAAGCACGGGCATGGGAGCTGGAGGAACCTCCCCAAGGGTGCCGGGCTCAGCCGGTGCGGCAAGAGCTGCCGACTCCGGTGGACTAACTACCTGCGGCCTGACATCAAGAGAGGAAAGTTCTCTGAAGAGGAAGAACGACTCATCATTCACCTCCACTCCATCCTCGGAAACAAGTAATCAATCAGTTCAAACTCTTAATTTGATCCATTAGTAATGATTGAATCAGTTTTACGCGTCTGCAAGTACAAAAAGGAAGAAAAGTTGGATGCAATTGTATAATTAAGTTAACTACAGGGAGAGGATCCAAAAGAACATGAGCTAAATTTAATTTGTGGCAGGTGGTCGATGATGGCAGCGCGTCTACCAGGGAGGACGGACAATGAGATAAAAAACTATTGGAATACCCATCTCAAGAAGAAGCTCTTGCTCATGGGTATTGATCCGGTTACCCATCGCCGACGAACTGATCTCGATGTACTCATGAACTGCCTTCCGAATATCCTCGCCGCGGCCGCCAGCACAACCACCGGAAACATCGGCAACCTGGCCAACCCTTTGGATAATGCTATCAGGCTGCAAACCGACGCTGCAAACTTGGCCAGGTTCCAAATGCTCCAAACCCTCATCCAGACCATGGCTTCCGGTCCTTCACTTCCTCCTCTTCTTCCTGCCTCTCCCGGTATTGATGCAATCAATCTCCTGGCATCTTTCTCTCTCCGAAACCACCAATTGGATCACCAGCTTGAGGGTCTCATAAATGGCTCTCTCGTCCCCGGCCATGATCAGATGCAAGCTCTCAACCTTCCAACCCTATCCAATTATACCAGTAACCCTCATCCTAATCATGCACAACAGGCTGGATCAAACGTTGCCCTCCTAGAACGATCCATGGTGGAATCGCCCCTGCAGGATCCGTCATCTTCAGGCGTGGCGACCACCATGGAGAGTCACAACAGTCGAACCTGCAACCCGGCTGCATTGAGCACTTCAGCTGCCATACCCACTGCGCAATCAACCCCTTCATTGATGTCAACCTCTTCGGATAATTTAGATGCCGATTGCACAGAAGATCCATGCAACTCGCATTCTTCGAGCCCACTTGATGCTTATTGGCAAGGGCTAAATCTAGAAGGATTAGAAGATGATCTCACCTGGAAAGATATGCTAGGGTAAGTACAGTAGATTTGATCATATCCTCTAAATTTCCTTGCTTATTTCTTTTTCCTTCGTTAACAGTAACTAATTATGTTCTTTGCATCTTCGTTATTATGCAGCCAAATACCATGGTCGAATGATCAGTTGTACAACAACTTGGGTACCAATCATGGAGGAGCAGGTTCATGAAGTTGTCAAGTTGCACCATCTTCACATCTTAGAACAAATTAAATTATTGGTGATAGAGAAGGATTATTAGTGACACATGTGTAGGAGTAGTAGGAGAACAAAAAGAAAAAAAAACTAACATTTCGTTTCTGTATTATTCTTGAACAAGTTCCATAGTGTTGAGTGTGCATGTTTGCATTGTAATTAATTAATGATGTTCAGTAATTATATAAATGAACCTATTCATTTCATCATGAGAAACCTTCATATTCATGTTATACTAAAAAGATGCCATGTATTAATAATGATTAAATTTAAAAGTAATTAAAGAGAAGGTTAAGTATGGAGCATCTGATGGAAAGACACATTAATTTGGTAGGAGTGGTTAAGGTGGTTTGGTTCCCATTTTCAATTCCTTCGTCAGAAGAGAGACTCCTTTTGTTTGCTTCCCCGGATGAGAGCGTGTGAAGGTTTCACAATTCCTATTGACGAGTTCATTGGGTTTGACACTCTAACAAATTTCTTCCAACCTCTTGGGGCAGTACCTTTTTTGATTTGGAGGTCGAATAATTAGGAAAATAATCGAAGACTTTTATTTCATGATGAATGATTTAGGTCATCATGTTTAGACGAAAAAGTCCAATTAGTTGCTAGTTAGGTAAAGATTTTTCTTTGATGTACAACTTTACAAGCAATTGACTGCTGCAAGGTACTTGCAAGGCATTACCATGCAACCCCAGCTAATTACCCTCCAAGAATGGAGTTCTGATCAGTTGTTTAACTTCCAAAATTTATACTAGGTAATTACTTATATATCTTCTTAGGATCTAATTACATTGCATTCTAATTTGACAAAGAAAATACATTCTATTTATGAGCTGTTTTTCTCTATCGATGCAATGCATATGGATAAACAAATTAGCAGTTTGGAAATGTTCACCTAACCATTTCAAAGCTATGAAAATTCCTTCAGCATAATGTTTCTAATTTTTTTGGATTGTTTCATCTAAGTTACACCATTTTCATTGGATCTAACCTTAAATTATAAATTTACAAATATTGGTTTCGAACTTAATTCGATTTCTCACTCAAGTCCTTCTATCAAGTTTAATCCTAAGCTTCGCCAATTTATTTTTCTAATAATAATACATTATCATTTTTTACCTTTACTTCCATAAAACAACTAAAATATTCAATAAATAAAAAACCAACAAAGTAAAGGTAAAAATATTATCTAAAACTATATACAATAATGATGTCATTTAATCATACTGTTGTTTTTCTATAGATTTTTTAATATATTCTTACACTAAAGAGGTAAGGGTACACAAATATTGTATAATCACTAAAAAATAAGTTGATTGAATTTTGAATGAAACTTTATGAAATAACTTTTGTGATAAATCAAGATAAGTTCAAAAAAAATTATAATTTATAAATTTATTAATTTATAATTAAATGTCAACTTAGGTAAAAACATATTCAATTTCCTACTATAAAAACAGGATATAGCCAAAGCGTCTATAACTATTTTAATCTATTATATAATCTATATTTATTATAGTGACCACCTGCATGTTCTGCAGCTTTATTTGTACATTTTGAATTGAAGATGCTTGTAACTAATATTTGCTAGTTACGGTTTGTTCCTAATTGAATTGAAGGTGCCTCTATATATTGTTTAAAACAACAAAAAGATAATTCAGTATTTTGAAAATGATATACGTTAAGTTCAAAGAAAAAAATATTTTAGCATTTTGAAAATGATATATGTTAAGTTCAAACTAAAGTTCAAGGTTATCTTGATCTTTGTAGTGACGAATGACTGAGGTAAGTGGAATTAACTTAATCAGTTAGCTAACATGGTTCAATTGATCAATGTGGCACCATTGGCTTTTTGGCCAGTAGAAGTAAGCCTAAAAAATTAACTTTCTTGGTGAAGTACTATAGTCTATAGTAAGCTTCTCAGACACATTAGAAAGAGGAATTTATACGTTTAACAAAAAGGGATTTAAAAATGAAAAGGAGAAGTATGAAAAAATTATTGAGAAAAAATAAACGCAAACATGAAGCTTATTTTAGGTCCATCAAATCAATTAAGTTCTTTTGGTGAAACTTGCCTATGTAGAAACAAATATTTTGGTTGAATGCTTTTTGAGGAATTGTTCTTCAATTATATCATATATTCTATATTCCTTTGTAGATGAATGTTTATCTAGATACATTTACAATAAAATTAGGTACAATGTCTAACATTAACAATGTTTTGGAGGATATACATGGTAACAGTAATGTGAGATTAACGGATAATCATAAGATGCTCTTATAGCTACCTACAAGCTAAGCGGGGGTTCATGCAGCCTTAGCTGCCTTAGCTTGTCACAAAGAAACTAAAACCTTGCATCGTCAATGGTTTAGTCATGATATCAGTGACGTTGTCTTTGGACGAAATGAAGTGTACAATCAATAAAAAAATAAGTTGTTTGAATTTTGAATGAAACTTTATGAAATAATTTTTTTGTGATAAATCAAGAGAAGTTCGAAAAATAAAATCTATAAATCTATAATTAAATATCAACTTAGGAAAAAATGTATTCAATTTGCCAATATAAAAACATGATATGGTCAAAGCATCTATAACTATTTTAATCTATTTTATAATCTATATGTTATTATAGTGACCACATGCATGTTCTGCAGGTTTATTTGTACATTTTGAATTGAAGATGATTGTAACTAATATTTGCTCATTACCATTTGTTCCTAATTGAATTGAAGGTGCCTCTATATGTTGTTTAAACCAACAAAAAAATTTCAGTATTTTGGAAATGATACATGTTAAGTTCAAAGAAAAAAAAATTAGCATTTTGAAAACAATATATGTTAAGTTCAAACTAAATTTCAAGATTATCTTGATCTTTGTAGTGACGAATGATTGAGGTAAGTGGAATTAACTTAATTAGTTAGCTAACATGATTCAATTGATCAATGTGGCACCGTTGGCTTTTTGGCCAGTAGATGTAAGCCCTAAAATATAAACTTTCTTGGCGAAGTACTACAGTATAAAGTAAGCTTCTCAAACACAGGTTAGAAAGAGGAATTATACGTTTAACAAAAAGGGATTTAGTTATGAAAAGGAGAACTATGAAAAAATTATTGAGAAAAAATAAACCCAAACATGAAGCTTATTTTAAGTCCACCAAATCAACTATGTTCTTTTGGTGAATTTTGCCTATGCAGAAACAAATATTTTGGTAGAATGTTTTTTTGAGGAATTGTTCTTCATGTATATCATATATTCCTCTATAGATGAATGTTTATCTAGATACATGTTACAATAAAATTAGGTATGATGGCTAACAATAACAGTGGTTTGGAGGATATATACATTGTAACAATTGTGAGATTAACGGATAATCATAAGATGCTCTCATAAGGGCGTTCATGCAGCCTTAGCTTGTCACAAAGAAACTGAAACCTTGCCTCGTCAATGGTTTAGTCATGATATCAATGACGTTGTCTTTGGACGAAATGAAGTGTACATGCATACACTTGTGAGATACTTCATTACAAACAAAGTGATAACTGACATCAATATGCTTGATGCAAGTATGGAACACCAGGTTGGCGGTAAGGTAGGTCACGCCAATACTGTTACAGTAGAGAATAGGGGGTGCTCCCAAGTTAACATGAAGATCTCAAAGCAATGACTAAGACAAATAAGTTCAACAGTGACATCAGGTAGAGTCGTATACTTATATTCTGTTGAAGAGCGCGACATAGTCCATTGCTTGCAAGAAGACTAGGAGGTGAGGTATGCCAATAAGTAAATAGTTTAGCCACCAATGAACTTAGGAATGTGCTAGCCAAATCAACATTGGATTGAGCTTGAAGGAAGTTGCAAGAATGAGCTCAAAAGGTCAAGCAAAATGACTTGGTGTTGTCGAGATAACGAATAATTTGCTTCACCAATAGCCAGTGAATTTCAAGTGGGTCGTGTAAGAACTAACAAATATATTAAATCACATATGTCACGTTAGGACACGTGATAGCTACAGTTGATTCATCAGACGAATATTGTAGGGGAAGTGGAGAGCGAACACCTTATGAAGATAGCATATTGGTAAGTTACATATTTTTGTTGTGCCAAGAGAAACTAACCATTTGAAAGATGATCCACATTAATGCCTATGAAGTAAGATAATTTCTCGGGATCACGTACAATGAATTTGGAAGACAAGTGCATGACAACCTAGTCGATAATGTTGTCGTTTGAACCTGTGAGGGTTAAGTCATCGCATAGACCAGAATATAGATAATGGCATCAGTGGACTTATAAGAGTCAACAACAAGGGCATGATACCACAGTCCCTAAGAGTTTGATGAAGTTTGTGAAACCACATCCTTGGAGCATATTTCAAGCCATATAATGACATTTAGATAGTATACATGATTTGAACGTGCATCATCAATGAAATTTGGGGGTTCCTCCATGAACATCTCCTTTAGGACATCATGTAAGAAGACATTGCCAATGTCAAGTTATCGGAGAGGTCATTTACGACAGTATCATTTGTTACTTGGCTTGATAACATAGTTAAAAGTCTTAGAGTTAAATATGGACATCGAGTCGGGTCGGCGTGGTCCGATCCGACGTGACCCTTAGGGTTAGTGTTAGGTTGGGTCCGATCAGGCCGCCCCTTTAGGCATTTTG
The DNA here is from genome assembly GCA_001647135.1 of Pontederia paniculata. Taxonomy (NCBI): domain Eukaryota; kingdom Viridiplantae; phylum Streptophyta; class Magnoliopsida; order Commelinales; family Pontederiaceae; genus Pontederia; species Pontederia paniculata. The sequence continues at coordinate 6,609 of LTAE01002413.1, read as the reverse complement.
GCCAGACATGACACAGTCCCAGTGAGGACGAGCTTGCATGGGCCCAACACGATCGGGCACGATCAATTATTTTAGTATATAAATTATAAATATGTTTCATAAACATATATTATTCAAAAGAAGTTCTGGTAGTGAAAGTGCTCACCTATAGTTTTAACATATGTTCAAATCCCTCTTCCAACATATTTTTTGAACCTACATAATAATTATATTTTAATGCATCTTCTTATGTAATATATATTACTTATTAATACAATAATATCATATGCTTGCTAATTTACCAATTTATAATATCATTATATTAAATACTATATTATATGGTTATAAAGTATGCTCGTTATTATATATAAATTGGATTTAGAAAATAAAATTTCAAACATAATAAATAATAATGGTCCGACTTGATCTAGGACTACTGACACAACCGGATAAGGGTTGGGCTTGGCAGTATCGACCAGATGCCAATTTTGGCACGACATACATGACACGGGCACGATCAAACACGAGGTGACTAGCACGAACATGCATGAGTTTCCATCTCTACTGAAAGCAATCTGATGTGAAGCGTGCATTAAGATAGAAAATAACATTGGGCTTGAAACACGGAAAGGGCATGAAAATAGGGTCAAATTCAATAAAATTGACTTCACTTCAAATCTTAAAATTTATAGAACCTAGCACACTCCTTTTACCGTAAGTATACGACAATCACCAAATACTTAAGATATCGATCCATAGGAAAAACTTTGATTTCGTACCTCTATTCTCACTTTTCTCAATCAGCACCGGATCGGGGCTTGCTATCAAAGATGCAAGCTCGATCTAAAAGGAGTGGGGAATAATGAGTTGAAAGTAAAAATAAGTTTTTCAAAAATTAAAAGAGAAAATGCGGAAATTGAAAGAGATAAATCTACTTATGGGAGGACACTGGAATCTCGGGTTCACCTCTAAATTCAATCTATCCGCTCTTTGATGTAAATATCTGAAAAGTAGTCAAGACCCTTGCAACCACCGATCAAGGCAATCCCCCTCTCCTGGTGACCGCTCTACCCTTCACCTTCCTACTCTCATGGTGAAGGCTCAGGGCTTGACCAAACGCAATCTAACCATAGTCTCTCTCTCTCTCTCTCTCTCTCTCTCTCTCTCTCTCTGAGGAGAGCTAACCATCTTCATTCTCATTAAAAGACTTAAGTCTTGATGCAAAAGTTCTAGAGGGGTACCACCCCTCAGCGTGCACTAACCTTTTTTTCCCTGGGGGATCTAAGGGCACAATTAGAGCATTCTCTTAAGTCGGAATAACCCCACCCTCGTGGCGGATATCGAATCAACAAGTTTCCACTCTCGTGTCGAATGCTTGAGATCCTAATTAAGAAATTAGTTCTCCAAGTCAATAGCAAGCCCATCTCGAGTCAAGTTCATAACTTGGTTCCCTTCTCTTTCCAAGTCCATGAATCAATTTAAGACTCTATAGCTGCTCCCTCCAAGTTAGACTTCGTGGGAAGGGGGACCCGACTCTCACCTAACCCATATCCAGAAAGCAAGCCCTGGACTAAGATTCTTCCAAACTTAATCACTAGCCTCTCGGCTCACTATGTGGAGGTGACAACACTATAAGGCTATTACGGACAATGTGCACTTGAGAGAGATCAGTCGAACTAGCAAGAAATCACAAAAGCACATAAACCATCATTCATCAATTAGAACGTGAGATCAAGTAGGTGATTATCATGAAAACCAAAAAGAGTCAAGCGAAATAGATTAAAAATAGAGGATTATCTGGGATCTCGACAATAGAAGTTTAGAGGAACATTCTCGGGTCAAAATACATAAGTTCAAAACATGGTATGACCAATATTGTTCTTGCCGAAAATTAGAAATAAGTGCAAAAGAAAAGTTTCTCTCTGGCGTCATCCTCCTTTTTCGTTCGGTGTTATTCTTCTTTTAAACTCGTCTCCTCCCTTGCGCTCCAAGTTAGCAGCTAAAGGAATTGTATCCTCAAATTTATTGGGTTGTTACGACAATGTATCTCTGCAGAATCTCCAAAAATCTTTGCAAAACCTAATAACACAAAATAGGATAGATATCCATGATTTTCCTATAATCAAATGTTTGAATATTTAAGGCGCATAAAATAAGAAATATAAGTATGATTCCTCTCAGAATATGACAAAGTATCAGAATTCAAATATTAATATGCTAGATCATTTAAATATGGAAATGAATATAAATCGAGCAAAATGCAAATATTACTTCCAAAAATAAAGATACAGACTTGCTTTTGATAGATTGAGCTTGCCTTTTAGTTAGGTATAGATTTTTTTATCATCAAAATTTTCCAAACTTGAACATTTGCTTGTCCTCAAGCAAATAAATCAAAAAAATTAAGACCACAAAAGTTGAAATTGAATCTAGTCATAAAATGAGCAATGCATCAACTTATTGAGACCTAGAAATTTTCAAGCCCCAAGCACCATTTGCATGTTGTTAGCCAGTTAAGACTCTGAACATGGTTCACTGAAACCAATGTTAGGGCATGAAACTAGGCAACCCCAACATGTCCAGCTTACCAAGTTCAGACTGCATCTTAGACCTAAGACATTCCTCTACAAAAACTAGATGTTCTAAGTAAAGCACTATTTCTTCAACTATTTTACATCCCATGTTATCGATTTTTCAAGTTAGTCTATATGTGCTTCTCTAGTTGGGCAAGAAAGGGTGTGACTTGATCCACTTAACACGGGTCTTGCTTTTCTTCCAGGAATACTCAGCTTGGGTGTTGGAGGTGCAAGTGCAATACTCATATCATGAATAGAGGATTAATCAAGTTTTGAGTTCCCCACAGCACTAACCCACACATTTCTTTCGAAAATACTTTGTTGGGGTGTCCAAGGTGTGAAGTTCATCACATACTCAAATATCAAGGTAGAGATAAAAAAAAGTAGGTACAACCTTTCAAACTCAAGCAAATAACACAAGTAGATAGGGGTGGGCATTTTTATTTGTTTTTTTTTTTCAAGGCTTGCTTTTTCAAATTGATGGCATATCCAGGGAACAAAGGTAAACTCTTAAATCTAAGACCAAGTGAAATTTTCAATTGGAAAGGTTGTCTAGGTTTTGATCCTTGTTCAGAGCCAATTTAATTTTGGAGGTTTGAATTTATAGGTGCTTGAAAATGAAAAATTCTAGACTGTGAATTCTGAAACATGCTTATATTGCTCTCTAATTTATAGTTAAGTGCAAGCAAAACTAGTTTAGAGTTAAAATGATCACAGTTCAAATAGTTCAAAACTTCTAGCATATGCATATATACGGGGTAGGGTCACTAGCTAGGGTAAATTCAAACCTTTAAAATTAACTTGACTCAGACCAAGGATCAAAATCTAGACAACCTGTCCAAACAAAAATTTCACCTGGCCTTAGATTTAGGAATCTGACCTTTGTCCCCTTGGATTTGCAATCAATTTGAAAAAGCAAGCTTGAAAAAGAAAAAATGTCCACCCTTATCTACTTGTGTTATTTGCTTGCAATCAATTTGAAAAAGCAAAAGAAAAAACTTCACCTACTTTTTTTATCTCTACCCTGATATTGGGCTTGCTTAATTTCAAGCCTTAATTCTGGCTTCAATGAACCCTTCAGAGTCTAAATTGGCTAATAACATATTAAAGGTGCTTGTGGCTTGAAATTTTCTATGTCTGAGTAAGTTGATGCATTGCTCATTTTGTGGCCGAATTTTGATTTCAATATTTGTGGTCATAATTCTCTAATTTATTTGCTTGAGTTGTCAAGTAAAGGTTCAAGTTTGAGGGAATTTGGTGATAAAAAAATATATACCCAAAAAGGCAATCTCAATCTCTCAAAAGCAAGTCCGGATCTCTATTTTTAAAAACAATAGTTGCTTGATTTATACTTATTTTTATATTAAAAGACCTAGCATATCAATATTTGAATTCTGATGCATTGGCATGTTTTGAGAGAAATTGTAAATATATTTCCTAATCTATGTGCCCTAATTGTTAAAACACTTGATTTGTTAAATCACATATTATCTTTCTTGTTTTGTGCAAATAAAATTTGTTAGGAACTGTTGGAGATCCTATAGTGATTAAAAGTTGTAACAACCTAATAAAATCTGGGAAATAATTTTGTTAGCAGACGGCTTCAAGCACAAGAAAATGGAGGGTTTAAAAGGAGAGGAGACAGAACGACTTGAGGGGGGAGGAGGACGGACGCTGGAGTTTAATTCTGTTATGCTTACTTTTATTTTTCCGGCAAGAAACAATGTTGGTCATTCTATGTTTTGAACTCATGTATCTTAACCCGAGAATGTTCGGCTAAACTTCTATTGCCGGAATCTCGGGGAATCCTCTGTTTATAATCTTTCTCGGTTGACTTTTTATTTTTATGATAATAGCCTATGTATTCTCGCGTTCTAATCATATATTTGTGATTTTTATATTCTTGTGGTTTTCTTGTTTGTTTGCCTGATTTCTCCCAAGTGCACATTGTCCACAATGGCCTTATAGTTTGACACCTTCACACCGTGAGCCGAGAGGCTAGTGATGAAGTTAGGGGGAATCTTAGTCCAGGGCTTGCCTTCTGGATTGGGTTATATGAGAGTCGACCTCTTTCCATGAAGCCTGACCTAGAGCGAATAAACTATAGAGTTTTGAATTGATTTATGGATTTGGAAAGAGAGGGGAACCAAGTTATAGTTGTGACCTTGACCCCTAGAGGGGTTTTGGATACCCTTAGGAAAGGAGGTTAGTGATTGTTGAGAAGCGGCATCCCTCTAGAACTTAGGCGTCAAGACTCAATTTTTTTATCGGGAATCAAGATGGTTAGCTCTCCTCTTAGCGAGAGAAACTATGGCCAGATTGTGCTTGGTCAAACCCTGAGCTTTCACCGCGAGAGCGGGAAGGTGAAGGGTAGAGCGGTTGCTGCGAGAGCAGGATTGTCTTGACCCGTGGTTCAAGGGTCTTGGCTACTTTTTAGGTTTTCATGTCAAAGAGCGGATAGATTAGATTTAGAGGTGAACCCGAGGTTCTGGTATCCTCCCATAATTAGATTTATCTTTTTCTAATTCTCGCATTTCATCTTTTCCATAAACTCATTTTACTTTCAATCCATTATTCCTCAACCTTTTCGGGATCGGGCTTGCCTCTCCAATAGCAAGTCTCGATCTGGGTTTGCCCGAGGAAAAGTGAGAGCATAGATACAAAATCAAAGTTTTCTTTGTGGATCGCTATCTTAAGTGGTGCAGGTTTTATAAATTTTAAGATTTGAAGTGAGGTTGATTTTATTGAACTTGACCCTATTTTCACACTCAATCTATGTTTCAAGCCCAATGTCATTTTCTATCCTAACACACGCTTCGCATAAGGTGCTATTAAAAGCAAGGTGTGTGACCTACTTCATAATCTTATTTTTATGCATTCTTCGGATCACATCATTTTGTTAGAAACACATGCAATCAGTTTCAAGCCAGAACAGGTTATTAGACGACTAGGGCAGAGCTGGACCAAGTGTTTCCAAGAAGGCTCTGGGGCATCTTGAGGTGTCTTACTGGCTTGGCATGTAGGTGCAGCCCAGGTTTCGTTGATCATTTCTTCTCCCGAGTCCCTTCATGTGGTAGTTTCATTTAAAAGATTATCTTTCCTCTTGTCTACCATATATGCGAGTAATCTTCCTCTACTTAGAAACCAATTGTGGAAAGAACTAGCGTCATTTAATTTTGATAATTTACCATGGATTGTTACGGGAGATATGAATTGCATTATTAGCCCTGATGATAAAAAAGGTGGTTCACCCTTCAAATTAACTAAATCAATTACACTCTTTCGAGATTTCATGTATAGGCAGGGCCTTTAGGCATGGCCTTATTGATCTTCCCCTTTTCGGTACACATTTAACATGATGTAACAACAGACAACACCTAGCTAGAATTCAATGTAGATTAGATAAGGCACTGGTTAATCATCACTGGATCACTAAATTCCCCAGTCTTAGTCTACATACCCTTAATAGAGGTACCTCTGACCATGCCCATATTCTTCTCTGCACTAACAATAACCTGCATAAACCTAGACCCTTTAGATATGAACATTTTTTGTTTGAGTATCATGAGCCAAGATCCATAGTCCAAACCATTTGGAATACTAGGGATAAGGGCCAACCTATTTTTGAATCATTAAACAAGATTAAAGAACAAACATTAAGATGGAATGCAAAAGACCTTGGAAGATTAGAGAATATAGCTCATAAGACAAGGCAGGACATTTTTGAATTGGAGCTAAGGGATGAAAGAAAGGGACTAACTGACGGGGAACTCAAAAAACTTAGGAGCTTATATGACTTACATGCGGCTTACTTAAGGCAAATTTGGCTCAAATGGTGGTCTAAATCTATGGTCAATTGGCTTAAGGAGGGTGATAAGAATATCAAATTTTTTCATCTTAATACAATTAGACGCTGAGGGTAATATCATTACTGAAGATAAAGCCATACAAGCACATGTTCGTTAAACATTACACCTCACTGTGGGCCCCTAAACCCTAGCCCCAAATACCTTTATCTGATTGCCCCCCCCCCCCCCCCCCCCCCCCCCCCCCC
>LTAE01002412.1:0-44220 GCA_001647135.1 Pontederia paniculata | reverse complement strand
CTCAGCCTCAATAAAAAATGTTGATAATAAATATGGATGGCCATGGTGCAGGAAGGAGGTCCATTTGCTGTTTCTTACAAACAACACCACCCAAATCTCACACTACCATTGATCAAGCATTTGGAAGATGAGAAAGAAAACTATAAAACTACTTAAAAATATGTTAAAAGCATTCAATATTTTTCTTCCTTTGTGCAATATTTTCCTCTCAATTTATAGGCAACAATGTGAATGCATAATCAATGTGAACACACCGTGAATTCTGCCTCATATGCGATGATTATAATTTATTTGACATTAATTCAAATTTATGTGCATTAACTCCTAATTTTAATCAATTAATTTGGTCATAAATGCATGCATATATACAATTATATCTCGAGATTATGCATTAGAGTGTAAAAGAAAACTAAAATCATAAAAAATCTAAAAACTGAACCTAATCCGATTTAAAAATTTAGGTTTTTGACATTTGGAAAAATAGGTTATTTTTCAAATCCTAAAAGAGAACCCAAGGAGTCTCATGGAGTCCTACTTAATTAATATCTTGGTATCCTGTAATGTAGATAAAATTACTTAATAAAATATGAATAATGTACACAAACATTATGTATATATATATAAAGTTATATAATAAATAAATGATGATGTTGAAATATAAAATGTATTATTCCTATCAATTTGTGCATTAAAAAAAGTCACATAATATTATCACCAATATAAAAGTTAATAAAAATATAAGGCCCCTAATAATCACACAAAAAATTTTAAGGCCACAACTCAAACTAGTTGCACCTTTTAATATGAATCATTATGGCGTTAATTGTGGGTAATAATTAAATATTTGATAGTTGCATCATTTATTGCAAATATTTATACTAAGATTGTTGATATGTTGTTATTAATTAGGCATTAAGTGCTCTGAAAATATTAATTAACTATAAACATGTATTTAATATCTCTTCACAAATGAATCCCAAATTTATTAAAAAAATATATTTCAAGGAAATCACAATATTCAATTTCAATGCAAGTGATTAACTAGTTGTATAATTCTCTTTGACAAGGATGAAATTTAAGGTCAAATACGATCAAACAAAAACATTAATATTACTGAAGTTGTGTGATGTATTTTATGGAAAAAAGATATATAAGAAACAATGTGATGACATTTTATTCCCAATAGCATCATGATACAAATTAATTTAGTAAACCCCACAAGTTATTCCCAATAGCATCATAATAAACCATACATACAGTACTAAAATTTCTACTCGTTGTAAGGTTATTTGGAAGGTCACATGTTATCATTCTTAAACTCATATATTAAATTTATCCATTTTGGTATTTGTCTAAACTCTAAACTCAATCTTATTGCATTCGACTTTAAACTTTTGTTCAGTTTAAGATAATCACAATATAAGATAAATTTTATAATTTTAACTAATTATGTGACATTTTCACAATTTGTGGCAAAGATTTGTGTTGGATTGTTGATATTTTTGAAATTAATTTCAAAATAATAAGAACTATTAGAAGATTAATTAATTTCAGAATGATGACAATATTCACACATATATCACATGACACATGTATCTCACTACTCTTCAGCTAAATCTAAAATTTCCGAGAATAAGATTACATGTAAAGCATTTAAGTCTCACTTTTAGAAAAAGCTAGAAATTCAAGATGATGTTGCATACCTATGTGCTGAATTATTGGTAAAGAAAGGTTAAAGTGCGCTAAAATACAAAACTGTGTAGGGATAAAAAAAATCAAATAAACAAGTTATAAATTAGATGTCTCACGTTGTAAGATTGTTTGAGCGTTAAAAACTAAATCTTTAAATTTGTCTAGTTATGTACTTGCCTTCCATTCTCATGTTGATAATAAAAAAATATTAAAAGAGTTAATGCTTTCGAAGTTGTTGACAAAAATATGGGGAAACAAAAGCAGAAACAAGCATGTTGATAGTAATTAATATAAACCAAACAAAATAAGATCAGCAAACAAGTTCAAGCGTTTATGCAACATTTATCAACTAACATAATATAATTTTGTAACAAAAATATCAATTTTATAAATTAGGCTTATTTTTAAAATATGAACAAAACTTAACGTATAAATTCTAAACTAAAAACTTGTAAAATTTGAACAAACCAAAGTTTCCAGAAGACATTCTAGAAAGCAAACATAGCAATAGATATATAGTGAATTAAATTGTATATTTAAGTTGTCAAAAGTAGGCAAAATAAGATGTTAGAGTTTTATGTATCTTTTCCTTTTTCTTTTAATATCCTTAGTCTTATAATCTATGTAGAAGTTTCTTGTTGTTAAAAAATGATGCTTGTAGATATTTCAAATATTTTGTCATTTTCTTAATGTTAAATCACATAGAAGACAAATGAAACTAAAACATATTATTACTTAACCAATAGAAATAGTTTCATATATATTCATTTTTTACAATTAATATGTTAATTATTTTATGTTGGATTTAAATAACATCATAAAGTGAAATAAGTGGATTGGGGTAATCAAATTCTACGTCTTACTTGATAGCACCGTGATACACTTTGAATTATAGTCAAGTAACATGAAAATTTGTCAAGGCATTTTATGGAAAAAATGATAAGGTGATTAATCTCGACCATACTTGTAAGTTGAATTTTGAGCTAAGTGTCATTAAAAGTTTACGTGCATTTTTGTGGAAAAAATTATAATGTGATTAATCTTACTCAATCAATTAATATGAATTCATTTGCAAAACAATGTGTTCCAAATTTAGGTTAGTGAATCAAATAGACATGTAATAAAGTCATGTCTCATTAAAAGATTTTTTGATTATTAACAAGCTAAAACCATTACATTGGACATTGAACTCATTTAGTCAGGTATTTTCTATATACAAAATATATGTTGAAATAACATAACATGATTATATTAACAATTAATTTAATTTATTAATATTTAATATGATCATATATATATATATATAAACCAACTTCAAAAAGTGAAAATATTCTTACTAAATAATTAGATTTTGCTACCAAAAATAGTCAAATTTATTACTTTATTTATACTTTTTTGCCATAAATATACACACAATATATATACATTTTATAACTAAACATATCATGTAATATTATTTTGCTAGTTCAAAATATGAGAAAGAGAAAAGATCGTGATATAAGAAGAGACATGAGATTTATTAGATTCATCCTTAATGGGATACATAATCGAACGATGAAAAAAAATATCATTGATGAGAGTATTAAAGAGAGGACTATACAAAGGATAATAATAACTCCGACATACTCGTAACCGTAACCCAAAGGAGTTTATATATGAACTCTCATAACAAAAGATAAGAATTTTTCTTAGATTGACCCTTCACTAGTCTTCAGAAAATATGATAAATGTCACCAATTTTCTTTGTGTCATATTTTCTTCTAAATTTATATGCGACAACCACTCAATTGTTCCAAGACAATCAACAATTAACGGTTGCGCAAGCCTTATTTGTATTTCTAATTTAATTCTTTTTTACACTAGTTCAAAGTTATATACATTAAATCATGTTTCTAGAAAGGTTTAGTCAATTAATTTGGCAATGGATCCATATACAATTGCATCATATTTATGACATTAATTGTGTTTATTAATTAATCTATGATAGTTGCATGATTTATGATAAAAAATTTAATTTGGATTATTGACGTGTTTAATGTCATTATATTTCAGAATGATAGCTATATATACACAATATGCTTCTGATGACACATCACAAGTGAATGCCAAATATAATACAAAAAATTACATGTAAATCATGATATTTAATATCAAAGCAAATTACTTGTATGTAGAATTATGAGTAAGAAAGATAAAAATAGGATTAACATTAAAAGTTTATGAGGCATTTGACATAAACTAGGTTATCTAAGAAGCAATATGATTACATCTTACATGATTATTATGATGCATAAAGATTCACAAAGTCGTACATGTTTATAATTGTAGGATAGTAAAGTGAATAGACAACTACTAAAATTGCATTTTGTTTTTAAGTTTGTTTAGTGTTAATAATCTAAAATCATTAAACTCATATGCTAAAACATATTTAGGTATGGAAAGAAAAATAAAGTAGTTACTACATACAACGTTGTCGAGAAAAAAATTCAATCAATAAAAACAAGCATATAAATAAGAATATTAGTTAATAAAGACTATCTAAAAAAACTATGAAGTCATATAATATATATTTTTTTAAAAAAAACTCATTGAAGTAGCAACAAATTCTAAAAGGAAACTCTAAAGTAATAAAAAAATATTTCATTATTGATCCCTAAACTTTCTATAATCAAAGAAATAATTTAGTATTGATTTATTTTATAATTTTAGGTCAAATCAATTGTAAGTTGTCAATTATAAATTATTCAATTTAGATGTGAAATTAATTAGGTTGTTTCGAGGTTGACCAAATTCAAAGTAGTGACTCAACCAAACAAACAGAGAGCTGTCTAATTGTAGTTTGATATGCTTCTTAGTCTATGTTGTGTGTATGTGTGTAAATTATTTTGCCTTTTCTATATTTCATAGATGACGAATCAAAATGAAACAAATTATTGTTAAATCCATAGAAATTTATTCATAGTTATTTGGTTTCTATAAATAATATCTTAATTATTTTATACTTAGTTTCATTCATCATATGAACTCTGTTAGCTTAGGTTCCAAAGTTGCAGTATCATTGATCTCGTTTTATTTTTTATGGATATTACTTTAATTTGTGTTGCATACATATTTGGGTGAACTGTTAGAATAACCATACATAAACCTTATATATATATATATATATATATATATTACATATATATATATATATATATATCTTATGCTCAAAATTCATGTTAAGCTTTTGGTTCGTATTATCTTTTTTTTATTTTTCTTTAATTTTATATCTTATCAACTAAAAATTATATCTTTACTCATTTAATGCCTCATTGACTTTTTCTCTCCCACTTTAAACCTTATTATTGATTATTATTATATTTTGATGATTAAAATTACATGTTTAAATAACTAACCTTTTTAGTACCACAATAATTATATCTATCATAAAAATATTATCTATTTAAAAATAGACAACAATAAAAAAATAGTGGATAGTATACTTTTAATTTATTTTTTTATCAATATTATTATTTCATATATATAAAGCTCAGCTTTGAAAGCTCTTCTCCATCGAGTATTCTTCTTATCTTTTTTGTGATTTATTTCACATTATTTATATTTTTTTGTACTCTCTTGGAGGCATCACATTTGTTGCTTCATTAATTACTTGCCCCACATATACTTATTATGTTCATATGTTACGTCATTTAACTTATGTGTGCACATTTAATCCATTACATATTTCAATTGATCTACTAGGACTTGAATAGTCTATGATAAAATAATTAATCAGCTTACCTCATTTAAGTTTACGTATTTCAAAATAACATTAATTATTTCTTACTCCTAAGAAATTAAATAACTAATATCTTTTAAAATGAAAAAAGAAAACCAAAAGTCATGATGACATTCATTTGCGGCTTGACCCTTTGGCGACACGACAGGTAGACCTATTTAACGAAAAGATAAATCATATAATAAAATCTCAACTTTTTATGTTTATTGAAAATATGGTCTAACATCTCTTATTGGTAAAAAAAATTATAGTAACTTTCAAATTATTTATCATCTTGGACTAAATATTTTCTTTGCATTGAAAAGTATCAATTTCAAATACTTATCATATTTAGCATGATAATATTTTTCAAAGAAAAATGCCATATTTCTACAAATGATAGTGACTTTGATATGTGATATTAAAATCTCATTATATAATCCAATTCGTTAGGCCATTGAACTGATGAATCATTCATTAGTTTAAATGTCTTCATATATTACCGACTTATGTAAATTATATTTTTGTTCTATAATAGATTTTGACTCTTTAATATGAAAGTTTACAAGCATAAATTAATTTTTAAAAATATAATTAATAATGATAGGCATTGTTAGCGCCAAGAAGGATAAAGACTCTTAATATTAAAAAGAGTAAATGATGAGGTGATTACTTATTTGTTTGATAATTGTGATTGATCGCCATATTCAAAGAAGTAATATGTGAAATATATATTAATATGGTATCTATGTATAACAAAGTTGCATACTTGTCATCCACTAACTGAAATTTTAATTATTTTTTCTTATAGATATCAAGGATTTAAGTCATAGATAAAACTTTTGATTATTTTATTTTATTTATTGGTTATTGCATTTGTAACCAAAAAGTTGCATATACACTTGGATGGATAAAAAATATTTACCACATTAACTTCATAGCCTACTTTACGGAACTTATATAATTTAATATTACAATTTGTGGTCAGAATAAAGTATTAATGTGGCAGTTACATATATAGAAGTTCAATAAGTCTTTGACTAATCCGAAAAAAATAAGAGAAATATAAGACACATGCAAGTCCTTTAAATAATGGTATCTCTAATTATGTTCTCGTTTTAAAATATCTTGGGAACCCTTTGTTGATGTTCTACTACATATTCTACACTTTTGATTATGATGCTACAATATGAAAAACCAAATCTTAACATTTAGTTCAAAGAATAAAGATATCTTTTTTGTAATGACATTTCTCTTTATATTGTTGGACGAATTCACCTCCGTATGCTTTTGCCAATTGCGGACGGTGATTCAATTATTATATTTGAACTTTAAGCATGTCTCGAATGAATCAACCGGCAATGAAGAACAACTACTTGGTGTTTACTTGACATCACAAGCAGTAATGGCTTTGGCTACCCATCTGCAAAATCAATGAGCCATCAACATATAAGATATCATTTTTTAGAAATATATCTATATTTATGTACATGATTAAAAGATAAAAAAAGTGTCACCTTGATATGCTTTAGTTCATTTTTGGGATCTGACTTTGAGCCTCAATAAAAAGATTGTTGATGGTAAATATGGATGGCCATGGTAAGGAGGTCCATTGTGTGGTTTCTTACAAAAAAAACGCCACCCAAAACCTCACACTATCATTGATCAAGCATTTGGTAAACTACTTAAAAACATGTTGAAGGAATTCAATACTTTTCTTCCTTTGTGCAATATTTCCTTCTCAATTTATAGGCAACAATGTGAATGCATATTCAATGTGAACGCACAGTGAATGCTACCTCACATGTAACTATTTTAATTTTTTTTGCACATTAATTCAAATTTATGTGCATTAACTCCTAATTTTAATCAATTAATTTGGTCATAGATTACATTCCAAAAGTATGCATTAGAGTGTAAACAAAAAACTAAAATCACAAAAAACTTAAAAATTGGACCGGTATAAAAATTTAGGGTTTTGACATTTGAAAATTTAGGTTATTTTCAAATCTAAAATAACACCTAAGGAGTCTAGTGGAGTCCCGTTTAATTAATATCTTGGTATCCTATAATGTACATAAAATTACTCAATAAAATATGAATTATGTGTACACACACACACACATATATATATATATATATATATATATATATATATATATATTAAAAGTTATATAAAAAATAAATGATAATGTTGAAATATAAAATGTACTATTTTTATCAATTTGTGCAATAAAAAATCACATAATATTATCAAAAATATAAAGTTAATAAAAATATAGGGCCCCAAATAAATCACAGAAAAAATTATAAGGTCCCAAATCAAATCAATTTCACCTTTTAATATGAATCTTTATGGAGTTAATTGTGGGTAATAATTAAATATTTGAGAGCCACACAGTTTTGCAAATATTTAGGATAAGATTGCCGATATATTAGGAATTAATTAAGCATCAATATCTCTGAAAACATTAATTGACTATAAACATGTATTTAATGGCTCTTCACAAATGTATCCCAAATTTATCAATTTTTTTTAAGGAAATCAGTATATTCGATTTCAATGCAAGTGATTTACCAGAGTGTAAATCCCTTTGACAAAGCTGAAAATTGGGTCAAGAAAGACCAAACAAAATATTATTATTACTAAAATTGTGTAATGTATTTTATGAAAAAAAGTATATAAGAAACAATGTGATTTACTTACTTTTGATAGCATCATGATATACATTAATTTAGGAAACATCATGAGTTGTACAAGTATAGGATAGTAAACCAAACAAACAAATAGTAAAATCTTAACTCGTTGTAAGATTATTCGGATGCTAACAACTTATCATTATTAAACTCGTATATCAAATTTATCCATTTTGAAATTTGGCTATGTAGATGAATACAAGCTAGAAAGAAAGAAAAAAAATAAAGGAGTTAATGCTTACAAAATTGTCAAGAAAAAAAAATAACTCGATCAACAAAAAAAGTTAGAGCTTTTAGGCCACATCTATCAACTAAAACAACATTCTCAACAAAAAAACTAATAATATAGCACAATCTTTTAAGCTATGAAACAATCTAATATTGATTTATTTCCAAAAACTTTAATTGAAATATGAACAAATAAATATAATTTCTAAACTCAAAATCTTTTCATATCCTACTTTAAACTTTCTTCATATACAAGGCAACAAAAATTCATATTATAATTTATAACTAATTATGTGATTGTTGGACAATTTTTGGTAAATATTCGTTGAGATTGTTGATATTTTTGAAATAAAAGTATAGGATAGTAAACTGACAATAGACAAGTATCAATGTAAGATTATTTGGATGTTAACAAGTTATAATTATTAAATTTGTATATTAAATTTATCTACTTTCAGGTTTGGCTGTGCATATGAGCACAAGTTGCAAAAAAAAAAGAAATAGATGAGTCATGCTTACAAAGTTGACGAGAAAAAAAAATTGACTAGACCAACAAATAAGTTAGAGCTTTAAGGTCACATTTATCAACTAAAACATTTTTTTAATAAAAAACTAAAATAGGCTAATCTTTTAAGCTATGATGCTATCTAATATTGATTTAGTTTTAAAAAAACTTTGTTTGAAATATGAACAAATCGAAGGCGTAAATTCTAAACACAAAGTCTTATCAAATTTGACTTTAAACTTTCTTCGTTTTAATATAATAACACCCATAGAAGATAAATCTTGTAATAGTAACTAATTATGTGACAATTGCACAATTTATGTCAAAGACTTGATTGGGATTTTTATATTTGTGAAATTAATTGAGGAACATTAAGACCTATTAGAACATTAATTAATTTCAAAATGATAGCAATAGCACATATATCCATCCCATGACACATGTATCTTGTGATTCTTCAACTAAATACCAAATTTCGGAAAACAAGATTACATGTAAATCATCAAAGTTAGTTCTAGATGTCCGGGTATCTCGTGACACATGTATCTCGTGATCTTAGATCCAACAGTTTGTTACACAGGATATATGGTGTACTCGGATACACCATCATTAAATCCCAAAATTATTGTCTAGTTTCTTAATTATTTTGGACAAAGCTAGAAATTCAAGATGACGTTGCATACTTATGTGTTGAATTATGGGTAAAGAAAGACTGCACTGGTATGAAAACTATGTAGGGACAATAAACCAAATAAAGAAGTTATAAATTAATTGTCTCACGTTTGTAAGAATGTTTGAGCGTTAAAGAACTAAATCTTTAAATTCATATAGTTATGTACTTGCCTTACATGCTCATGTTGATAATAAAGAAATATTAAAAAGAGTTAATTATTGTGAAATTGTTGACAAAAATACGGAGAAACAAAAACAGAAACAAGCATATTGATAGGAATGAATATAAATCAAACAAAATAAGATCAGCAAAAAAGTTCAAGCTTTTATGCAACATCTATCAACTAAAATAATATAGNTATATATATATATATATATATATATATATTTCTTTTCTTTTGATATCCTTAGTCTTCTAGTCTTTGAGTATGAAGTTTCTTGTTAAAGAATTATGCTTTTAGATATTTCAAAAATTTTGGCAATTTTTTTTATTTTTATCTCTAGTAGAAGACAAATGAAATTAAAAAATATTATTACTTAACCGATAGAAGTGTTTTAGTATCTATTCATCTTTTTTACAATTAATATATTAATTGTTTTATGTTGGACCGAAATGACACCGTAAATGAAAGTAAGTAAGTTGGCGTAACCAAATTCTACATCTTACTTGATTATATGAGTGTCATTTTAGGACCAAATAGACAAGTAACAATATCACGTGTGTTGTAAGATTGTTTGGTCGTCAATAGGTTATAATCATTAAACGCATACATTAAATTCATCTCGTTATAATTTGGCTATGTATATGGGCACAAGTTAGAAAGAAAATAGAGTTATAATAATATGTTAATTTCTATAATAAAAATTAATTATAGAGGATTTTCTTTTAAGCTATGAAGTTATCTAATATTTACTTATTTAAAAAAAACTTTCTTTGAAATATAGGCATTTCAAACATAAACTATAATTTAAAGATCTTGTGAGATCTATTCTAAAATTTTCTTTAGTCTTAACCCAATAAAAAATTATAGAAGATAAATCTCTAATTGATAAATAACTATGTCACAATTGCATAACTATGACAAATATTTAATTGACCAAAATTGATATCATTTGAAGAATTAATTTGGCATTAATACCTCTTAAAATATTATTTAATTATAGAATGTATGTGATGATTCAAATGTAATAAAAAAAGATTACATGGAAAGCATCATATCCAGCCTTAATGCAAGTGATGGTTTTGTTGTCTACTTTTTTTTTACTAGGATGGCAGTTGAAGATGGTCACATACTTGTAACTTGAATTATGAGTCGGACATTAAAAGTTTTCGAGGCATTTTATTGAAAAAATGATAATGTGATTAATCTTGACCACGCTTGTAAGTTGAATTCTTAGTTGAGTGTCATTAAAATTTTACGAGGCATTTTTCATGGAAAAAAATGATAATGTGATTAGTCTTACTCGATAAGTTAATACACATTGATTCCCAAAACAATATGAGTGTACAAATTTAGGTTAGTAAACCAAGTAGACAAGTGATAAAAGTCACATCTCGTTAAAAGATTGTTTGATTATTAACAAGCTAAAATCATTACACTCGAACATTAAATTCATTTAGTTAGGTGTTTTTTTTCTGTATACGGGCATAAGTTGGAAAGAAAGAGAAAATAATAAAGAAGTCAACATCGGCAAAGTTGGTGAGAAAAAAATGCAGGCAACCGAACAAAAACAAGCATGTGCACAGGAATGAAAATTCGAGAGACAAAACTAAACAGACGAAAAAGATTTTTAGATTTTAGGGACACATCTATTAACTCAAATAATTTTGTAATTAAATATTAATTATATAGTCTAAGTTTAAGCTATGTTGTATTGATTTAGTTGAAAAATTTGTCCTTGGAATAGGAGCAATTTTTTTAGATGTAACTCTTAAACTAAAAGTCTTGTCATATCCCCGATCAGGGACAAAGCCAGGACCATATGCTAGGGAATCGAAATGTCGAAAGTGCTAGAAATAAAGTTATATAAGATAGAAGAAAATATCATATATTTAAAAAAAATAACTTTAATGAAGTAAAAAATTGATGTAGTATGATCATCCCAAATGAATGTATACAAAATAGATGTTGAAAAAGCATAACATGATTAGATTAACAATTCATCTATTAATATTTGATAGGAATCATATATATATATATATGTGTGTGTGTGTGTGTGTGTGTTTTAAGTAATTAACTTCAAAAAGTGAAAATATTCTTACTAAATAATTTGATTTGCTACCAAAAATTGTCAAATTTCTTATTGTATTGATACTATTTCCCATAAATATACATACTATATCATATATTTTTCATAACTAAACATATCATGTCATATATTTTGCATGTCCCGAATATGAGAGAGAGAAAAGATCGCACACAAAAAAAGATACATGAGATTTACGAGATTCACCATTAATGGGATACATACTCAGGTGACAACAGAAATATTATTGATGAGAGAATTACCATCAAGGATAATAATAACTCTGACATACTCATAATCGTAAACCAAAGGATTGTATATATGCACTAAGAATTTTTCTCTCATGGACCCTTCACTAGTCTTTAAAAAATATAATAAATATCACCAATTTTCTTTGTGTCATCTTTTCCTCTGATTTTATATGCGACAACCCAAACACACTAGTGGATCACTAAATTATTCCAAGACAATAGAAATTCACAATTGCATGAGTCTTATTTTTTATTCTAATTTTTTTTGTATACTAATTCAAAGTTATTTGCATTAAATCACGTTTCTAGAAAGGTTCTACTCAATTAATTTGGCAATGCATGCAATATATACAATTACATCATCTTTATGTCATTAGACACATTAATTGTGGGTGATAATTAAATATGTGATAATTGCATAATTTATGATCAAAGGTTTGATTTGGATTATTGATATGTTTGAATTTCATTGTATTCCAAAATGATAGCTATATAAACACAATATGTTTCTGATAACACTTCACAAGTAAATCACAAATCTAATAAAAAATTACATGGAAGTCATGATATTCAATATCAAAGCAAATGACTTGTAATTGAACTATGAGTTAAGAAAGATGAAAACATGATTAGCATTAAAAGTTTGAGGCATTTGAGATAAACAAAGTTATATATGAAGCAATTTGATTGCATCTTACTTTATTATCA
Source organism: Pontederia paniculata (assembly GCA_001647135.1). Lineage (NCBI taxonomy): Eukaryota > Viridiplantae > Streptophyta > Magnoliopsida > Commelinales > Pontederiaceae > Pontederia > Pontederia paniculata. The sequence continues at coordinate 31,463 of LTAE01002412.1, read as the reverse complement.
TGATGCTTAAAAATTCACAAAATCGTAACTTACAATTTTAGGCTAGTAAAGTGAATAGACAACTATTAAAATTGCAACTTGTTGTAAGTTTGTTGAGTGATAATAAGCTAAAATCATTAAACTCATATACTAAAATCTATTTAATATAGAAACAAAAAATAAAGGATTTAATACATATAAAGTTGTTGAGAAAATATTTCAAGCAGGAAAAATAAAAACAAATATATAGATAGGTATATTAGTTAATAAAGGCTATTTTTTAAATAACGTAGTCATCTAGTATATTCTTCAAAAAAAATCTTTATTGAAATAGCAACAAGTTTGAAAAGTAAACTCTAAAGTAAACAAATATTTCATGGTTGATCCATAAACTTTCCATAATCAAAGAAATAATTCATTGGTAGCAAAATGCAAAAAAAGTATGAGCACTCCCATCAGCAGTATACTTGAGGGCACAATGGCAGCTAGCACCCCACCACCCTCTGGCAGCTGGACAAGTAGGTCAATAATATTCTAACAAACAAAAAAAATAATTTATTTCAAATTTCTAGAAGACATTTATGAAAGAAAATGTAAAAATAAATGGATAGTACATTTAATTTATATGCAAAATACAATTTTTTTTTCTAAAATGTGTAAAGGAAGATTATAAATGATAGTGGATTACATAGGGTCAAGTTTGAGATAAAACTTGTGAGAACTCAAAAATAATAAAATCAAGTTGTATTAGGTCATGTTGGAAAAAGAAATTGAAACTTGACTAAACATGTAATATTTCGAGTTGGGTCAATCAGATCATTAAGTTGGACTATTATGTTAATATCCATTCTTCCATACATTTAAGATATTGTATGAATAATAATATATTTTAAAATAAATAAATTATAATAGTTGATTAAAAACAAAATTAATTAAGAAAAACTTGAAATGATTAAGAAATAAGTAATTTTAGTATTCATTAACTTCATATTTTTGGGTCAAATCAAAGATTTTTAAGTTGTCGATTATAAATTATTCAATCTAGAAGTGAAATTAATTTGATTGTGTTGAGTTTGTCCCTACTTAAATAGTGACTCAACTAACCCAACTAAAAAATGATGTGATCCAAGAGAGTTGTCTAGTCGGAGTTTTATATGCTTTCATTTTGGTGTCCTTGGTCTTATATGTTGTGTGCCTGTTGTGTCTATGTGTAAATTGTTTTGGCATTTTTATATTGATAGATGAGGAATCGAAATTGAAAAAATTATTGTTTAATCAATACATTCGTAGTTATTAATTTTTATATAAATAATATCTTAGTTATTTTATAGTTAGTTTCACTCATCATAGAACTTTGTTAGCTTGGGTTCCAAAGTTGCGCTATCATTGGAATTTAATAATATGGATCTTGTTTTCGTGTATACCATGTTCATGCTAAGTCAATTAGATCTTTGAATTTTAATCTTGTAATCTTTTCTTATAAGATTCATTCGCTATGCACCAATTTATTCTTGGTTATATTATTATTTGTGTATTTCCACGCCAAAATGAGATATATGAATTTATTTGAGATTCAGAGACATCTTACTTAAATTAACAAAAGAAAATCATGAATGTAAGTTTATCACAACAATTTTAAAAGTTGAACCAAGAAGTTGCTTTGAGATAAATAATGAGTTTATGATTAAAAATGTGATACCTTACTCTTTCCCCAAAAAGGTATTCTTCTTTATTGCCAAAAATTATATAATACCTTATTAACAGTTTTATTTCTTTGATAGTTTCCTCACTAGTTGAATATTAACATAAGCCTATCTTAAATATTTTGATCAACATCAATGTAACTTTTATTCACTTATTAGTTCGATGTTTGGTAAAAAAAATACTTATTTAGTCATCCCCAACCATTACTCCACATCAATGATGTTAAAGATCTGAATCTATATATTAAGATCATATGATTCTCAACTCCCTCGACATTCTATTAATAGGATATTGATTTAGATATTATAATAATAATAATAATAATAATAATAATAATAATAATAATAATAATAATAATAATAATAATAATAATAACAATAATATAGATGACATTCAATTCATCTTGTTTTTTTTATTATTTATCATTTTTATTTTGCATCTTAACTTATGAACTAATTGTATTATGACATATTTAAGTGTAATTAAGTAGTTTAGTGTGACAATTTTGTAAAGAAAAAATATATCTTTCAAGATTTTTTTTATTAATATGTGATCCTCCATAAGTTTATATTGACTCCCTGTCCTAAGAAAGTACCAAAGATGTGCACCTTGGGTTACTCATAATATGTTTGTTATTATGCTACTGTTTTCCGATATGGAAGTACCAAAGATGTGACCTGTTGGTTACTCATAAAGTCATAACATGCGTGTAACTCCATCAGGGAGAGCCATTATGGTTGACCTTATTGCAGGAGAGAACTCATAAATTAATTAATACATGAACTTATTCATAATCCAAAATAACATAGAGGAAGAAATAAATCATGATTGTCATGTTAGAAAATTTGACTATTTAACTAATAAAGTAAATTGGTAAATATGATCTACATCCCGCTTTATACAGAGTGCTCTACAGTCTACACTTTCATTTTTTTTCTCAACTCAGAAACATTAATTTAGATCATTAGAAAAGAAGCCTACTGTCCATGGATTCTTTTAGATGATCGGCGGGTCTTAGATATGACTTTTTTTATAGCCATGTACAAAGATAAGCAAACCATGCTGACCATGTCCAAACAATCACGCTTCTGTTAACTTCAACCGTGGTACAACATTCATCGACTGTAGCTCCTGTATTTAAATGGCCAATTCATATAAATGGCAAAATGAAGGATGCAATAACTAAATGCAGATGCAATTCATGTAAATTGAATATATACTGCAGAAGAATCTAAGTATCTGGTTACCTGAAAGAGAAGCTTGCAAGCATATGGTAACTTCATAGTAGATATGTTGTCCCCATTTTTGCACATTGAACAAACAGCTGTCTTCAACTTGTAATTATAATAACCTAAAAGACCGCATTGTCTACAAACCTGAACGGCGGTAAAAGTGGAAATAACATCACACGAGGACATTAGTTACTGCAGCTGGGAATTTTTAAGGCTACTCACGTTTACAAGCTGATTAAGTTTCTGATTAGAAGATCAAGTTTCACCAAGTATCAGAAGAACCATAAAATCCTAGGGAACACTACGTCAACCAATTGATGGAGACTTGAATTCACTTAGAAATATGCTAATAGAAAATATTTGTCAAACAAGTCTAAGTTGCAAAGAAATCATACAAGAGTATTTAAAGGATTCTAAGCACCCCATATATCAAATAACATGAAAATATAAATAAAAGAAAAACTAATGATAGGTAAACTAATACAAGGAAAACTCCTAATGGATTCATAACTAAATTAACGGTGTGTTTGGATTAAGGGGAAAGAAGGGTAATGGAGGGGAGGATAAAAATTACCCTTGGTTGGATAACAAATGTTTTGGAGGAAGTTAAGAAAAATTGCCCTTGTTTGGATAACAATTTTTTTGAAGAAGGAAGTTAAAATTAACTTCCTTCCTCTCCTAACTAATTAAAATTGATCACTCCCAAATTGAGATTGAATGGAGGGTAAAGAATTTTACCCTCCATTTCCTTCCCTCCCATTGACTTCCCTTCCTCTCCCTTCCCTTCCCTTTCCCTCCTCTATCAAACATACCCTAAAGGCACAAGGCTCATAACAAAAGACTAATGACTAGGGCATAAGACCCATAGGTCTACATCACAAATTCAATAAGCAACACAGTAAAGTTACAGCATTCATAGTTCTGCTTGATCTTTATCAGTTACTCTTGATTGCACTCTCAGCAGCATTTATAATGTGCAAGAGTTAGGTATCCCATTGAGCAAAGAAAAAAAAGAAAGGTATAGCATGATGTGCAATTGGGGGTTCTCAGAGTTCAACTGGCTTGCACATTGTGCCAAGGTGCAATTTTCTCTGCTTATTGTACCTAACTGAAGTGAAAAAAAAATGCAATATGTTATAAAGTACTTGAATGTGCTTAATCTCATGTAGGATACTCTACAATGTTGAATAGTTCAGCATACCTAAGTACTTGAAATAGCACAATCATGTTTGTATGATGACTATTCAGTGCAAAAATCAAATAGCTGTAGTACCTGAACTTGATAAGGATCACTGGACAACATCAAACGTTCATAAATCAGCATGCTAGCGCCATATGCTATCAAGCAATCACGTTCCATCTCTCCCAAACGCAAACCTGCAAATTACAGAAAAGGTAAAGTAAAAATAATCTATAAGTATCAACATAACTGTTAGTAGATAGCAAATGTTATAACCTCCATCTTTGCTTCTTCCTTCAGTAGGTTGCCTGGTCAGCATTACACGAGGACCTGTAGCTCGTGCATGCATCTTATCAAGTACCTGTCAAAGAAACAATGAGAAAAATAAATGCTAGCTCAGAATGTTCATGGTCGAGAAAATCAAGATTAGATACCAAGCCTATTAAACATATTAAAAATACAGACACAACTAACTCAGGGTTATCAAACTCTTAGAGAAATAAGGTAAAGAAAATCAAGTACTTAGAACTCTTTCTGTTCTTCAGCATTAATTGATTAATGAGCACAAAAGATCATAGCTCAAAGCTTTTGAAGCAAAGATCATTGGTTGAACAAAGTCCCCTTGTGTTGTTCTACCTGAAATCCATACTGAACTTCAATCTAGACACCCTTGTCAGCTTTCTTGATTAAGCTAGAATATACTAAAGCAGAAGTTCATCCTTCTACTCAAGATTAGATCCACCCATAGATCAAAAGGCATCAAAGCGTAGGGTTCAAGTTTGAAGGTTTCGCAGGTAAGAAAATATCAAAAGACATTGGGTCCATCTTCAAACCAAAGGAGAAAATGGCCAATCTTCTCTTATAGGTAGAACAAGGAAATGGTTTCAAGTTGTGAATCCTCCAAAAATATTGTAAGGGATATGATGAATGACTGCAAGTAGTAGGTTTATCTCGAAGGAAAGATTATTCTCCAAATAATTGAAGCAAGAAATTGTCTGATCACTTGCATATATCTGGACAACAGTGGCAGATTTTCTAACATCCAGTCACATGGCATAGTCAAAATTTACCAGCACCCACACCTTTCCTAAACTGTGATGCAACATGTTTTTGGGGCTTCTTAAAAACCTACGAGAGAAATGAATCATTGCAGCAGAGGTCAAAGAAAGAGCTAACTGTAGAAGATAATGATACAGTACCGAGATGGAAATTGGTCAATATTTGATGTTTCAGCTTTCATATGCTGAAAGAAAGATGAATATTCCTGAGTTCAAACGAAAGCGACTCAGAAATACTGATCAAGGATCTTAAGAAGGAATCGGAAAGCTCATGGACCATTCAGAACATACTACCAGATTGTTGGAATTTACTGAATTATTTTGAATGTACAACGATCAAACACATACACCGCCAGGTTAACGCAGTCACAGATTTTTGGGCGAAATTAGCGTCTACATCTCAAAGAGATGTTTTCTGGGAGAAGTTGTCACCCCGCGGCGTTCTTAGTATTTTATATCTGGACAACTTATCCTTTAATAGATAATCTATTCATGTAAAAAAAAGGTGAGATAGAGATAGTAATATTTGACTCCTGATAAATTCAATTGATTGCACTTGATATTTCTCCCAATGATGTGCAAAGATTTACTTATGTACAAATCAAGAATAAACCACATGCTATTGTGTGGCGGAACTTGCAGACGACATTTATGGTTTGACATGAGAAGTAATTAAGGGGATGATTAGAAAACAATTCTATCTTATCAGGAAACTTGAATATCAGTGGAGAGACCCTATAAAAAAAATTCAGTGGAGAGGCACTTCAGCAATAGTTACTTACCAGCATAATACAGATATACCTGGTTCCAAATGCATAGAATTTGAGAATGCTGAACTGTCAATGCTCGATGAAAAAAAAAATGGTCCACACCACTTTTCCTTGTGAAGGAGTTGGAAGTGGGCGCAAAACCCCATGATGTTGACATTACATTGAATAATATCAAGACTCAACAAAGTATTAAAAAGAGGTGAGAAATTGGAGTCAAAGAATGAGCTGCTTATTGGAATCGAATAAGGTCAACTCTCAACTGAACTCTATCAAAAATAGCTAAAATTATTTGAAGTCTGCATGTTGAAGCAATAGTAGCAGAGTTAGAGTACTCACTCAAGTTTACTTATGCGAGATAGACATCTAATCAGAAGTCATATATGCCCTGGGCACATCTGAAAACTATGTCCCAAGCAGATCTGGTGATGAGAAGATCCCGAGTCTATTTTTCAGTTTCCCAGTGGCTCAAGATGTGTGGCGAATTGTGGGGTGTGCAACTGGATTCTCCCATAGTCGGCTGACTTCTAGTGAAGTTTCAGAGTGGGTGGCACAGCATGGTCATATCTACTATTCCAGATATCAGCAATCTTTAGGCAATATGGATCCAAGGAAACAATGTCCTTTCCAGGGGGTGGATAAATGTCACATTGCGAGCTTTTTTTTAAAGGGTCACATTGTGAGTGCGACAACAACAAATTTGTTTTTGAGATACTGTAAGTTACTCCCAATTGTATGCTCTTTTTTGTATATAATATATGTAGATGATATGAAATAAAATATATACGGAAAAGTGACTAGTTATCCTTCGCTCCCTCAAGAAAATGAAGATATGAAATAAAAGACTTTGTTTGTCTGAGATGAGAAGGGAGATTAAACAACCAATTGTTAACCAAGAATGAACTTGACACTCTCAATCTCTAAAAGGTCTCCTCTATACATTTCCTGTTATATTATAAACATCCTACACTGTTTTGCTTCTGTGAAACATATATCACTAGCATCAAACTCCCCTTGTTTGGCTCCACTGAAAATTTCTACCAAACATCTAACCCTAACTTCGGCTAGAGCACCAAAAGAATGATGCATTCATTCTTCCTCTCCACCCTAGATCACAGGAACGGAATGTAGAGTCAGGAGGGCATAGATTGCAAGAAGAATGCCACAGGATATGAGGAAAAGGGGTATAATAAAAAGCAACAAGGAAAGAATGCAAGTAGAGGAATAGGGTACAACACATTTTGCAGTAAAGGAGTCAGGATATGAATCATAAGCAAAACAGAAAGTTAGGACCTTTAAATTTACAGAATAAATTTATTAAGATATTGAACAGGTGCAAGAGAGTTTCTTTTGAAGGCATAAGTGTAATAAAATGACTTCCCTAATAAAGCACTCAGCCGGTGACTGGAAATCAAGTTTTTGCATATACTATCTTCATTTGCCTCAATCAGTAAATCAAGAAGAGAAAGAGATGACAAAAACATCTTTTTGTCGTAAAAGTTCAAAATGTAACACAACCAAATTTAGGATGCCTAACAATGAGATCATAATTTTACCATGTGTTTCAACTTCTGATAATAGATCGGCCCCATGAAGATATATGCTTGAAGGGGATACCCTGTAATACCTGGAATATTAAACAACAATGTTAAGGTTAATGAAATACTATGGGACAAGAATGGTAGAGCAAAAGGGAACCATACAGAGTGTTCTCAATCCTAGAAAAAATTCTTTTACTTTCTGGGCTCGTACATCATTTAAGATTAGCAATTAGCATGTAGCATTATGAGCCAAACAAAAAACTTAATATTCTGAGGAAGTTTGTCTCGATCATGGAATCTTGTTTTGGAACACGTTGCTGGCAGGCCCATCCCCGCGGCGCCACCACCATTTCCGATAGCTCCAGTATGGCGATGCCACCTCCCCCCGCCCCCTCCCTTTGAAGCCTCCTCCTCTCAATTTCTACCTGGTGATGTGTCCTACTGTGCAGCATCAATGGTGAATGGGAAATGTACACACGCCTCCCTGATCAGGTCATGGATGGCAATCAGACCTTTACTTCAAATGCCTACATCGCGGTCATTTAGCCCGATCCTGCTCGGGTGCGATCTGATGTATGAGATGCGGGCAAACTAACCATCGCCAGTCCACCAGCCCTGTTCCATGTCTAGAGAGAAACCTAACTAGCAAGCAAAAGAGGCCAGAGAAGCTGGCGAACGTCAACAACGTTCCCCCTCCAAGAATTCTCCTCAATGCCGGTTCGCCCTTCCACCTCTCGCGTTTCTCGAGCCACCTTTGTTTGCTCCTCCTGAATACGCAGCAACAACGTGATGCACTGCTGGCCTCCTCCTCCTTACCCCTCACACTTGATGACTCTCTTTCATGCTACCCTGGAGCCAATGGATGGCATGACTCCAACGCCGACTCCAGAAGCTCTTCGCCAACTCTTACAAGGCATTCCCCTACATTTGATGATTCCAAGATTGATCAATCCATCGTCGGAGGTTCCGGCTGTGTAACATCGACAATGATCCCTTCTCTCCTCCTTGGACGCAAGCTTCTATCATAGTGAACCTTGGACCTGATTGTTTTCGGGTAACAATCCAAGCAAAAGGAAGCTAGTCGAAAGTGCCCTCCAGCGATGTTCAAACCAGAGTCGGTGACGCCCATGTCTCGCTGATTGAGGCATTGTACGAGGTTGATGACGTCAGAGGTGGTCAGCGTACGACAGTTGTGATACATGTCGGACCCTCAACATCTACCCCTGTCCCCATAGAAACCATAGCTTTCATACCCACAACTCCCATGTCAACCTTTAAATCGGTCCTCATAACTCCTCCAAGGTGGAGCAAACCACATACTAAACTCAACTAAGCTTTAACCCAAGCTTGTCGAACCCAATGAGACACTCGCCTACAATACCATTGAGCCCCATCCTGAACCCAACATACAACATGGCCCACCCAAACCGTTCAGCTACACTCAATGAGCCCGAACCAGACACCACCCAACATGTTGACCGGCTTCACTCAACCAAGTCCAAAACTCCCAGTACCCTAGAACATGACCCGTGGTCCTATGAGACCCACTAAACAATCAACTTGAGCACCGCATCCCCCTCGCGACCTCCCGCAAACCTCGACGGGACAGACACCATGACCAACAATGGGCCCCCTCTAGTATCGTCATCGACCGCATTAGAGGACTCCACATTACCACCACCACCTCCTCCCCCCCCCCCTTTCCCCCCCCCCTTATTTTTCTATGGTCTCACTATTGTAGTAATTCCCCTGTACAGTAAACTGCATCATAGCTTCAGTGGAGAGCCCCCATTGGTAGCCGTTCTATACAGCGTGGGATCCATGACCAACTGCACATTGACCTGCCCTTAGCCTACCCTCACCCTTATTGGCAGCTTTTGTTATGACGAAGTCCACCTCGGTGATGCCAATACAGGGCAACGCTGTTCAGGAGGACTTTGTCATGCCGATTGTAAAACCGGAGATGGACCAACCTCCAAGAGTGCTGAGAGACTTTCTGTAGGGCCAACCGGATGAGGTCATCATAATGACTGCGGCGGCGAAGTTTCGAGTTGGTACGATTGGAGAAAATACGAGTATGAGGTCCTACCAAGTTGGAGAGCGGACACGCTCCATGACCTCAAGAGCCAGCACGATTTCCCAATGAAAATCCTCTCTTGGAGCGTGCACAACCTCAGAAATGTCAAAGGCGGATCACTAGGATGCTATTTGAGCTCCAGGAGACGAAGTTTTTCGAGTACCGCATGTGGGGCCAGAATGGTGGTATCCGGGTCGATGGACACATCTCTCTGGTGTAACGCTCTAGACGTTCGGCCCATGATGCGTTGACACTTTACAATGCAAGGCTTGGATGAACGGAAGTGACTAAAAATGTTGCCTACATAGAGCGGCGCCAAAACAGTCCGTTTCTAAAAAATGCCTTGGCGCCCGGGCGTGCGTCGATGTTTCTATGGGCGTGCCCGGGAAAACAGACAAATCCCATGGGTCCAGACCAAGATGGTCTTGGACGGTTACAGCATCGAAACGGCTTGAAAACATAAGGCGCGCCCAGTGTGCGGCGCAGGAAAACGGAAGGCAGCGTAGCAGCAACGGAGCGGCAGTTGCTGGGCGTGCGTTGACACGCGCCCAGGCGTGCAGCGATGTTTTGCTGGGACATGGGCATTGTTCAGGCAAGATGCAACGGCGGTTGCAGCGACGGTTAGGGGGTTTTTAGGAAGATATTGTAAGTCAAAAGGGGATTTGACAGCCTCTTGGACAGTTGTAATGGGTACTTAATGTATGGGGGATTTTCCATAGCTACCTTGTAGGCTTTATAAATATGGTTGTAAGTGTTTGAACAAATGCCAGAGAGGGTGCAGAATTTGGGACAGAAGTATGGGTGGGTTTATGTCTTATTTGTAATTGTGAGATGTTCATCACAATAAAATAACTTCCTTTCCCCATATTTGTGTGTTAATTCCGCATTGTCATTGAAGAAATGAATTTGGGCAAAACATCAACGTTTGGGACAGGTTTTCAGGCTTACTTAGTTTCTTGGTGTAAAGTGACTAAGGCCGCACGCACTTAGGAAAAACATAAGTGCATGACACTGGGGTCCACTGGTTGGTTAGGAAGTTGTATTATGGGATGGCATGCAAACCTCTACGATGTAGTGGACTCATGGACGAAAAGGTTTTCAATTCCGATCCATCTCCGTTGACGAGGCGGTGGACATTAGTGTCTTATATCTAGTGTTTATGGCTCATTGGCAGCAGGGATAAGGACTTGGCCCTAATCTATGGGAGGAGCTCCATGGTGTCTGTTCGCATTTCCGGAGACTAGATGACTAATCGGCAGTGATTTAATCGTCAAATTAGACCTTAATGACCATCCAACCATGGGGCATGGTTAGGATTCTAGAGCAGAGGATTTCATGATTTCTTTGACTCTCACTCAGTGATGGATTCTCCCCCAATCAATTGTCGTTTCACATGGACGTCGCCTTCTAAGCGCTCACGACTTGACCGTTTCATTGGCTCGATAGAGCTTGAGAGGCACACCAATCGGCAGATGTTCGAGCTATGGAGCGATCTTTTTCGGACCACCCCCTCATGTGGCAGTCCAATGAGGGTCAATCCATCGGCTCATACTTCATATTCGAGCGATCATGGCTATTAGAAAATGGCTTCAAGGCGCAAGTGACCCAATACTGGCCCCTCCGTCCAAATCAATGGTGAGGACTTTCACACGGCTTTCATCTGTCCGGGAGTTCATCAGGGTATACTGGAGGCAGATACGGGAGAACAAGGAGAACAAGGAGAGGCATAGTGCATACGCCCTATCGGCTATCTCCCGACTCGATTAGGCGGAGGACTTTCACGACCTCTCTACCGAGGAGGTGATAAAGTGGAGGCATCTTCGATCGGATCACCGACTTATAAAGAAGGTAGAGATCCAATGGAGGCAATGCCCCTACCAAACATGGCTCGAGGAGGGCGACAATAACACTAGGTTCTTCCATCTTACGCTAGTGGCTGACCAAGGGCCAACAAGACCAACGAAACCAGGATTAGAGGACCATCACCTGCTATGCCCACATCATGGCTTCCATTGCAGTCGACTTCAGTAAGTCCTCGAGGAGACTGTCACCTCCTAGGTGGAGATGGTGTGCTTGAGATCTCTCCCATTTATCTAACAACCATATTTTCTCAATGAGTCATAGGTCATTACGAAGGTGGAGGTTATGCAAGCTTTGCGTGACCTCGACGAGGAGGGCTCCCTAGGGCCGGATGGCTTTCCATTTTTTCTATAGGGAGTTCTAGCCCACCCTAAGGGCAAACATCACGGCGAACATCTAGGAGTTCTCCGAGGGGAATCAAGGCTTCGAGTGCCTCAGTCATTTCATGTTGTTCATGTTGCCAAAGCACACCCTTGCAGAGGAGATCAGGAACTTTCAGTCGATTACATTGTCCAATGATATATATCTCAATGTGGTTAGGACACTAGCAAATCGACTGAGACGTGCTTGGCGATCTGATTCATCTAATACAAGCGGCTTTCATCCCGACAGCTGCACCATTGCCTCGGATATCATTGCAACATGGCAGCATAGAGGCAGACAAGGCTTCCTTTGGAAGGTCGACTTCTTTAAAGATTGACTCAAGCTCATGATCTTTTTTTGTGGTACTCTTTACAAATACATGGTTTCCCTACAACCTAGATAGCATGGATGAAGCATTGTATTTCTACTGCCTCATTAACTATCTTGGTCGACGTGTGATCAACAAGTGAGTGGGTCTGCGAGGTTCGACAGGGATTATAATTGCACAACGAACGACGATTTTGCTGTTGTTCGGAGTAGCTTCAAGCTTGCAGATAAACCATGCCAAATCATCACATTGGTTCTCGTGGATGGCCTCGGTTATTGAGCGTATGGAGCACAAATTAAGCAGCTAGAGTTCGAGACTATAACCCGTGGTGGCCAATTGGTACTTATCAAATCTATGCAATCATCACTGTCATATACTACATGTCAGTTACGCGGATGCCAATATAGGTGGAGAGACGTATTGACCATTGAGGAGTATATTCTTTCAGAGGATGTAGTGCAAACAGATCGAGGATATACTTGGTTGCATGGAGAGGAGATATGACGACCGAAATTAGAAGGTGACCTTGGTGTCAGAAACCTTCGATGAACAAACCATGATCTCCTTACTCGATGGGTTGACCAAATTATGGGACCAGGGGAGGATCTATAGAAAACCATCTTCTTTTCATGCTATGGTCAAGACCTATCATGGGATTCTCGCACACGCCTCCCACGGGGCACTTCATCTCCTAACGAGGTGTGTCTACCATCCTTCGACGGATGCACCTTTATCTCTAAGCATCCTTAGGTTTGGGGGCAAGCTTCTCATTTTGGAAACATGATTGATTGTCGAGTGATACACTTGCTATAGTGTTCCCCAGGCTTGTAACATTGTTGATAGCTCCACCGACAATTCACGATCGTTGGTCGCCACAAGGGGTGCTGGGGATGTGTGGACCTCTCAGTTCAGGGGTGGGTTGTCGTATCATCGTTTTGAGGACCTACTAAGCCTACTTGATCGGATCCCGAGGTATCATCCAGATAACTCCAAAGTAGACAATTGGATTTGGTTGGCCGGCCACTACTAACCTAGACGTGTGTATGGACTACCAAGAGGGGCGAGTCCAAACAATATTAAAGTGGACTACCTACGCATTATCAAGGTAAAGATCTTTACTTGGCATTTGAGACAAGGTAGTTCTCACCATAGCTTATAAAGCTAGATGGGTGCCACAAACAAACATTCATGTGCACTTTGTGGACCGGCAGAGGAGGACATAGAGCACCATTTCTTCACTTGTCCTATTGCCACGAACACATGGAATCGCTCGAGACTCGCAGGCATTGACTCATCAAGGGTGGACAGTTTCTAGGACTCACTGTGGGCACTTGATACTCATGATAGATCGGGTAGGCGGCAGTTCGTGGGCAGCATCCTTTGCCACCACATGGGTGATTTGGCTGCAGCGCAACCTCACAATTTTGTCTCTCTTTTGGAGGAGGGTGGAGGGGGGAGCGGAAAATATTTGTACATCATGCATCCTTTTTGCTCGGATAGTTTTGTTTTGTTTTGGGGAACTCACGCATCATGTAGCTCTGCTATACACACTTGTAAATTTCCTTTTGCTTTAATACAAGTACAAATGGATGGTTATTATAATTTGTAGTCATCATTTCCTCTCTCAAAAAAAAAGTATGTAGCATTATACGAGAGTATGATTTATCATGGCTTAGGTTATACAGGTGTCATAACTGATTGATTCTTATGTTATATCTGACATGGAAAACTAATAACTTATACAAAATGTTTTAATCGAATTCCTCTTAACAGTCTTTACAAAACAAGTTGTCTGACATACCTGAGTAGATGAAATCTTTTCCACTATAACTAAACCCGTGCTTCACAAGAGTATAACTGCAATCAATCCCAAATTTATGATTAGATTGACAAGTCGATCAATGTACGCTACTTGCAATACACCAATTTACACACCTTATATCTTCAACCTTGTCAGCATGACCACCGGGTTCTCCAAAAATGCTACCATAATGAAACCTTCCAGAACATACCCCAGCTTTGCCCCCAAGCAACTCAATCATTTTTCCAATTGTCATTCGACTGAAGAAAAAAAATGGATGTTACGGGCTAAAGAATAACTAAAACAATATGCACTCACAAGAATGACAATGGTAACCAAATTCTTTTATCAACTTCAGACTTCTTCATTACTAGTCCCTGATATAATACATTCAAGTTGACAACACTAGTAGCAATATGAACATTTAGGAAAAATCACTAATACAGGGTTTTCTAGACCTTGAATCTTCCACGTGTAATGTACAAATTGTCATTAAAAGGAAGATATCATGAAGCAGCAGACTTGCTGGGAGCATAAGATACATTGCAACAATGAACTGCCTTGTAAATGTAACAGCATATGATAATCAACTTGTCTATATCTGCTATGCATGTCTATATGTCGGTCTGTCGTTGAAGACATATAGTGTTGAAATAATTGGTTATAGTATATATTTACTTTAAAATGAAAATAATTACTACTTATGAACAATTAGTTAAAAGAGAAGGCATATATTTAGAGGAAGACTACAAAAAGAAACTTTTACGAACTGACTTTAGTGTGATTTAATCTATTAGTAGCAACAACTTCATAGTTAATTAGTAACTTAACTTTTGATTTGCATATGATTCCTAAGTTGCCTGGGTTTTTATATCATTCCTTAATGTTTTAAGCTGCCTTGGATTTTCTCACGATACTCAAAGCTTTCTTGCAAACTTATTAAATGTTATAACTTATAAGCCTCCAATATGATTCCTTGATATTCCAACTTTTTTTATGAAACTCATCTATGATCTAAGAACCCGTATATTGTTTCTTGATACTCGAGGTATAAACTATGAACTTGATGAATTGTCATAAGCCTTTGCAAGCTAAATGTATTATACAGAATCTAGCTTATAAAAAATCCAATAGAAAAAGGAACTACTGATTTACAACCAAAAGGCGTTGGCTATCCAAGGAATCCAAGTTGATAAGTGAAATTTATTATATTTTCTTGGATAACAAAATTCAACAAGATTGAGAAACTGAAAAAGCAACCACAAACGTCAAAGCTCATGCAAAAATGTTTGTCAACAGTGCAAGTTGGAAACATTTTAGCCAGTAACTATGAGAATAGTTGAGATCATACCTTGGATATCCATGTGGATTCATAATAAGATCAGGGCATATCCCTCGCTCAGAGAAAGGGAAATCTTCTTGTTGAACTATAGTGCCACAAACACCTTTTTGCCCATGTCTGCTGCTAAACTTATCACCTACCTAAATGGAAATAAGTAACATGACAAAACTGTACAGTTTAAACCACGGAGATATAGACTTCAAAGATACACTTGCCTCTGGTCTACGAGTGTGACGGATGATAAATTTGATAGATAGCTTGTCATTTGTATCTGAGCAAAGAATCACCCGATCAATCACAGTGGTCTCACCTTCAGGGCCTTTGTACACAGCAGGAGTCCTTTTATAATCACTACACACATTAAAAGAACAGCACATTAGAGGGTCTTGACAACATTAGTTTCAATTTTACAACATAGTAGACTTACTTATCTTTAAGTTGAGCAGCAGATGTATCCCTTGTATTTATTGGTGTTTCCTTGTTCACATAAACATCATTATTCCGAATTATCTCTCCAGGTGCTGCAATCCCATCACCATCTAAGATCTTGCACAGTTTTAAATTTAACATGTCAGCATAAAAGTTTTCGCTGTTGCCATCCTTCAAAACCTCCAAGAAAATTAGCAAATATGATTTCCGCTAAGCAGAAGGAAAAGAAAACTGCAGATGTACTGTACAAAAAATTCAAGACTTTATGAGGCATTATTGTGTTCATAAATTAAATGGAGAACTTTGATCCTGCTACATAAAGCACCCGCACCTATATATTTATCTTATTTTCATTCATCGAACTTCAAAAAATTGTGAGAGTATCCAATACTTCCACTTCAGAAAGGAAAACACAAATATTTAGCATGACTGCATGTCGTTATATCAACAAAATATTGTAAACATGGAAAGTGGAAATATTGTAACAGAGAAACTGGGTTCAATGAAGACATGAATCCTTTGTTATTTACCTGCATTCCACGACCCTCTCTGTCTCTCCTTGGCTTGACTATTCTATCTGATGTTCCATTGTTATAGTTCTCTTTTAGCACAGAATATCTGGAATGCAAAAGAATTGAAGAAAAATGTGATATTACAAAGTCAACTTTCAAAGAGACCAAAGCCACATAGAAATCTATGAAAAGAATTACTTTTTCATTGCTATGCAACGGCCAAATCCACGATCAAGAGAGGACTTGTTCATAACAATTGCATCCTCAATGTCGTAGCCACTATAACTCATCACAGCAACAGTAGCATTTTGCCCAGCTCCAAGCTTATCAAATCCAATCTGCATTACGTGTGTTAGTTGGGATTCCAGGATATGCATTTATGAGAATCAGAGAAGTCCAGTTACAACCAGCTCAATAGTTTTTGTCGTCAGCAAAGGACGCTGAGGATACACTAGGAGGTAAAGCAAAGAGTCCGCTCGAAACAGCTGTCACAGAATCAAGCTAAAAGTTTTCAGTATGTTGTAGAAAGGAAGAAATGCATAAAACTACTACTGCCAGAACCAACTGAGAAATCAATCCTGTTTATTATAAGTTATGCATCTAAATTAGGGATTATTTCCTATAACACCACCTCAACTATAATTTTTCCCATGCAGATCCATCATGTGTATTATGTGGTCAGAGGTGGAGGGCATTGATCATCTCTTTTTTGCATGCCCTATAGCTGCAGAGACGTAGGGCCCCCGAGCGCGGACACATCCTACGCAGGGGCCTTTTGGGATTCGCTGAGGTCGCGTGGCGCGCATGTTGGCTCAGAATGGCGGAGAACCTGGGCCACGGGACCCACCATCATGTGGTCGATCTGGTTACAGCGCAACCGCACTATTTTTGGTGGAGCGAGATGTTATTCAGAGAACATCACACTTCATGTATCACATCTCATTAGTGAGTGGGGTTTTGGTCGACTTTCGTACTTTTGTTTTCATCCTTTTCACTTCTAAGTGGTTTTCCACATTATCTTGTACATTCTAACTACTTTAATACAAATGGATGACTACTATAAGTTGTAGTCATCCTTCTTCTCTTTCGGAAAGAAAAAAACTATAATTTTCCCCCCATGTAATCCTAAACTATAAACTTGCAAATTTTAGTCTTGAAATTACCCCGATTTATCACTCAAGTCTTCAGTCAGAACCATCCAAAACTTTGATAACTAATTTTTAGACAATTATGAAATGTTATTTCTATCCTCACTTCCTTAAACAATAAAATATTAAAAAATAATAAGAAACAATGAAGGGTGAAATAATATTTAATATTTATTGGAATGCCTTTATCATGTTGTTTTTTTATTTTTTAATATTTTGTCTTCTATTAACAAAGGGGTAAATGGTATTTTATTATTATTAAAAATTAAAGTTAACAGAATTTGGATGGAAAAGTTTGGGGACCTAGTGGAAGGACTTGATTGACAAATCAAGAAAAGTTTAGGGACAAAAGTTTGTAAGTTTACAAATTGGGGTTAGATCTTTTCAAAAAAAAAAAACAATTTGGGGTTAGATGTGGAAAAAGAATAGTTAGGTGTGTTAAGAGGAAGTAACCCATAAAACAGTTTTGTGCAGAAGAAAGCTGTTAATTAATTGTTCAAATTTCATGGTCTTGATAGGATTTTAAATAGTAACACAGTGCTGTCAAAGACTAATATCACACATCTGGGCTCGATGAAATTCTTATTTATGCTTGACGCCCAGCATTCCATTTGTGGTGGCAGGATTTTGGTACATACATGTGTCACATCTTGACACATGCAGTATCAGTCCCATCACTATTGCGTAGATAATTGTAAAAGCTCAACATATTACTAATCCTTGTTATATCAGAATCATCAAAGGTAAGTATCTGTAACAAGAAGAGATCCTTTGGTGAACAAAAACTTCCAGTGAAACAACTTACCTGGTTATAAGCAATATTTCCCATAGCCTGCTTTCCCATTGCACACTGTAGCCAGAACGAAAATGCAACTTGCATTACTAAATACAAATATATAACCTAAATCATAATGTGTACTAAGACACATGGACAAACCTGATATGTATTTCGTGGAGACTGATTATGATGAGGGTAAGGGATTAGACCAGCACAGACACCTAATAGTGTTAAGGGTTCAATCTCAATATGTGTCACAGAGGTTCTGTTAATATCATCCGTGTCCCCCTCTAATGTGTCCTTATATTCTTCATGTTCATAAAGGGCAATCTGTTTGCAATAGATCATCAAAAGGTGAAATCAGAAGTTGCAGATTATCACATTCTACACTTGAATGTGAATAGAATGACTAACCAGGGCATTGTTTTCTTCATTTACATCAAGATACTCAATCAATCCATCTTGTAGAAAATCATCAAAACTTCGAACTCCATCCTAGATACAAGTATCATGTATCACTCATAATAAATAGTTGAAAGATATAATTGATGTAAAACAAGAAAAGATCACAAACCCGCAGTTCTTTTATATGATGTTCCTTTATCCTTGAAACACCTTTGTCAGCAATAACAAGTGGACGGCAAACTCGGCCTCCATCTGAGGCAACATAAACACAGCGCTTCAAGAAATGGAAAAGAGGTCAGTTTTATCATCATATAATAAACAATACACATGTAATATCCGTGACCTAATCCATATAATTTTTTTTTTAAAGAAGAGAAGGATAGCTACCTTTTTGTAGCATCCATATATATATATATTATATATATTAAAATTGAGAACTATATAATTTACATGAGGTTAGAAAGGAAAGGACAACGAAAAAATGGGGTCGTGGGTGCAAACACCCATACAAAAACCTATCCGAAGCCCCACTCACTAATAAAAAAAGACACATGGTGTACAATATTCTCGATGTAACACCTCTCCCCTTGAAAATGGTACGGTTCCGTTGTAGCCATACCCCCCACAACGTGGCAAAAGCCATCACCACCGATCGTCCCCAACCCTGGCTATCATATGCACTTAGGCATCTGAGGGAACTCCAAAAACTGACCACATCCGATGCATCGACCCCGGCGCACCCAATCTGATGCCACACCCAATAGCTATAGGGCACTCAAAAAAGAGGTGGGCGATATCCTCATCAGCCGTCTGGCAAAGCGCACAAGTGGTAACAATGTGAAGTGCCCACCTGGCTCTGTAAGTCCTGGTGATGATCCGACCCCGTCTCAATAGCCATGCAAAGATCCTGACTTTGAGAGGTGTATGACTACGCTAGATGTGAACGCAATCCGCTCAGATGACCTTTGGGAGTGAGCTAGTGGGAAGCAACTGTCTGTATATCCCGCGTCCACCTCCTCTGCTCCACTTCTTCTCCGCTGTTCTGCCCACCCAACGCCACCGCCTCCCTCAACCTCTCTTCTATGTTCGTCTCTCTCATCTTCCCCTCCTCCCTCCTCTCGCCATCCATGAGGACGAAGATCCGCCGCCTTAAAGATGATTGTCAAGAGGTGTTCAGTCCCACACCCTCCCCGGTGGAAGCGAACGTCCGTCGATGCTTCATATGTCGACGCCCTCGTCGCCTCGTATGCCAGTGCACCTTCCCGGAACGTTGCATCCGCTGCGGCGGCGAAGGTCACAGGAGGAAGTCATGCAAGGTTCCGGAGACGGCACATTTCAACCCAGGAGCGAGGAGACCCATCATGGAGAAGAAGGCCGGCAATCACTATCCTCCTCCGCCTCCTCCTCCGTCCTCTCCACCACGCCAGCCAGGTCTCATGAGGAGCTCGCCTCCACAGCAGCTATGCTCCGCATTTGTCTTCGCACCTTGGTCAGCAACAACAGCACAAAATGCGGTCATCCTTGGAAGTTGTCTAGTCGGCGTTTCCTCCGTCGACCTCCAGGACATATGCCATGTTCGAGCGGCCTTACTGCAAGCCCTTGGCCACATGTCGTCGTTCCACCTTTCCCGGATCAACAATCGGCTGTTCCTGGTCAGCACCAGCTCGGCAGCACAACGAGCGTCCTTTCTTGCTAGCAAACTGACTATATTGGGCGGCAGCGAGATCAAATGGAGAGAATGGTCGCCGCTGGATGGGTCGACATTGGCGCCCTCTGCTCCCACCGCAAGGCAGATTGCTTTTTCAGGCATCCCACTCCATTTCCTATGTATGGATACACTGGTGGCATTGGCAGCGCCATTCGGCACCCTCATCTCCGGCGACATTCCCATGCTAGGCTCGCCGGACCTATCCCAAGCCATCGCCACAGTTGAGCCGCACCCCGGAGCTCCACCTCCTCCTCGAACAATGGTGTTGCGAACTCTAGGCGGCAGCTTCCTGATCACTGTCCATCCGCTTCAGTCGGAGAAACTGACATGGCGGTCGGTGGTCAGTAGTGGCCCAATGCCACTTGTCTCGAGGCGCTACACAATGGACAGCAGGTTGGCTGATGCACCTGCAGAGGTGGACGAAGTGGCACCTGCAGAGGTGGACGAAGCGGCATCTGCACTGTCTGAACATGCAGATGAAGTGAAGGATGGAGACACATACCACCTTGAAGCGCCGCCAACCGAGGCGGTGGACCCGGACCCAAATCCTCAGCCTCTTGATCTGAGCCCACTTCCTTGCGAACCAATCTCCATCCCATGCGACCTCGCCCACCTCTCACCTCCTGCTTCCCTGCCTACCTCAACCCTCACCCAACACCAAATTGCATCAGACCTCGCCCAACTTCAACCCTCGGCTGACCCACTCACCCCACTTCCCACACAACACTCAACCTTTCCCCTCCTTCCCCTTCCCCTCCAGACACACAGCACCAGGTAGGGTGGCTGGCGAGTTGTCCCGACGCTCGGCATCCCCACATGCCCCCCACCTGCCTTCACCCGCCCACCCTGTAGCCCCCACCCCTGTAGGCAGCGGAGTATCTAAAACACAGGAGTTGAACCCACTTTTACAAGGTCGGAGGGATGAGGAGGTCCTCTTTGTGGCAGAGGCATCGAAGATCAGATTGCACCATAGCGGGATGCGGACACGGTCCATGACCACGAGGACGAGAGCGATGTCTTTATGGAAGTCCTCACTTAGAATGTATGTGGCCTTGGTGAGGCCGAGAGGCGCCGGGCCCTAGGGCGCTACTTATAGGAGTGGGGCGTGGACGTCGTCCTACTACAAGAGACAAAGCTTGCCGACTGCGATGACCGCACATGGGCCCAAATAGGTGGCTCTTGGCTAGTCAATCATGTGACCCTTGCTGCCATCGGTCGGTCGGGCGGCTGCATCATTGGATGGAAGCCCGACCTCTTTTATATCACCGCATCGTAGAGCGATAGGTTCTCTATTTCAGTGCACATGAGGCATAGACCAGACAGTCGTCAGTATCTCATTTCCTGCGTCTATGGCCCATCCTTGTCGACACTTCGGCCATAGATGTGGGAGGAGCTTCGCCAGGTCAAATCACGTCTTCCCGAGATGCAATGGCTAATTGGTGGCGATTTCAACGTCACTTTGGACGTGGAGAACCGCCCCCTCATGAGGCGGGGGAGAGACCTCGGTGCAATGGAGTTCAGGGATTTCATCAAGTCATATTCATTATTGGACTTCCCAGCATCCAATTGTCGGTTCACATGGAGAAGTACAGCCTCCCTGTTGCAAGATCAAGGCTTGACAGGTTTCTAGGCTCTTTGGAGCTTCCTACGGCACATCAACTAGCAGATGTCCATGCCATGGAGCGCCCTTTCTCGGACCACACCCTTCTCATGTGGCGGTCCAATGAGAGCACGCCCACGGGGTCGCATTTCCAGTTTGAGCATTCTTGGCTATTAGAGGAGGGATTGCGACAGCTTGTTGTCGACTAGTGGCTCAGCATACCGGCGGTGTCCGACTCAGCGGCCAGGACACTTGCAACGCGCCTCTCTGGCCTCCGTGAGTTCCTCAGGGGACATCGGATACAGATACGGGCAAACAATGAGCGTCGTCGGAAAGAGTTTCTAGCAGCACTGTATCCGGGCATACAATGAGTGTCGTCGGAAAGAGTCTCTAGCAGCCTTATCGACTGGATCAGATTGAGGATTTACGAGATCTCACTCTGGACGAGGTGGCCGAGAGGAGACGCCATCAGGAGGTGATCCAGTAGGAGGACAGAAAGGTGGAGATTCAGTGGAGGCAGCGTTCCCGTCAGACATGGCTATAGGAAGGTGACGCCAACACACGCTATTTCCACCTTTATGCGAGTTGCCGATGGCGGAGCAACTACATAGATCACTTGGAGGTACAGGGGTAGCCAATCTCGGGCCATAGCTGCATTGGGGATGCAATTGCATCGCACTATGAGGAGGCTTCGAGGAGACGACCACTGAGTAGGTGGCGATGGCATGACAGAGGCATACCACGTTTTGACGAGCATTGTGCTTCTTTATCTCAGGTCATCTCGGAGGATGAGGTAGTCCAGGCACTACAGGATCTTAATGGAGATGGCTCTCCAAGACCCGACGGTTTTCCTGTTTTCTTCTACATGGAGTTTTGGACCATGCTGCGTGGAGATGTGATGGAGGTCATTTAGGAGGAGTTTGAGTAGGAATCGGGGTTTTGAGCGCCTCAACCGATTTCTTCTCTTCATGTTGCCAAAGCGGACATCCGCGGAGAGGATTGAGGATTACAGGCCGATCGCCTTATCCAATGCCACTTATCTTATTATGGCTCGAGTTTTGGCAAACCGCCTGAAGGAGGTTCTGGAGGCCTAGGTCCACCCAGTACAGTCGGCCTTCATTGTTGGGCGCTCCATCGCAGACAGTTACTCTATTGCCTCGGAGATCATTGCGTCATGGCGACGGACAGGACGTGAAGGATTTATCTGGAAAGTGAATTTCTCTAAAGCTTATGATTCCATCTCATGGCCCTTCCTATGGCACTCTTTGCAAACGCAAGGTTTCCCGGCGACATGGATCTCGTGGATGAAGCGATGCATCACCACTGCCTCGTTCTCTGTCTTGGTAAATGGCCGGCCAACTGGTGGTTGCACTCAGCCTCAAAGGGGCGTTCACCAAGGTTGTCCCCTTGCCCCCATGCTTTTTGTCCTGGTTGTGGATGCGATGGCTTGGTGCACGATCTCTGCATGCGAGGCTGGTATCTTAGCAGGCTACTCATCTCCTCAAGACTTCACCAGCCTGGTGCCCTTGCTTCAGTATGCCGATGACACTTTGTTCTTCATTGAGGGGTCCTCTGTGAGGGCCCGACGGATTGTCATCCTGGTTGAGCTGTATGGCGAGGTATCAGGCCTCCAGGTGAATCAACCGAAGTCAACCTCTATCCCTTTTGGCATGATAATCAGTGATGCAGCGAGCTGTGCGGCAAAGCTCCACACTCCGATTGGCACCTTACCATTTACATACCTGGGCCTCCTACTGTCGGAACGCCACATTGGCTCCCGAGGGTGGACCCTAGTCATTGAGCGCATGGAGCACAGGTTACAGGGATGGAGTTCGAGGCTGCTGTCCAAGGGAGGACGCCTTGTCCTGTTGCGTTCAGTACTCTCCTCCTTGCCGACTTATTTCATGTCCGTCTTACGGATGCCAGCTTAGGTGGAGCGCCGTATTGATTCACTGAGGAGCTTATTCTTCTGGCAGGGCAGTGATCAAGCGACACGAGGGGTCCACCTAGTTTCCTGGAGTGACATACGACGACCCAGATCTGATGGGGGTTTAGGAGTCCGAGCTCTTCGCCCAACCAATCAGGCTCTCCTTGCACGCTTGGTGGGTCGGATCATGGGACCTGGAGATGACCTGTGGTGCATAGTTTTTTTCTCCTGCTATGGTCGGGACCTCTCATGGTCCTCTCGCCCGACGGTCATCAGGGGAGCCTCAGCATTCTAGCGCAGCATCACAGGTTTGCTTACACTGATGCGACCTTTTTTCAGGCTTTGCTTGGCTCCAAGACCTTCCAATTTTTGGAGGCATGAGTGGATCCCGAGAGGTTCTCTTGGGGATGCTTTCCCCAGGCTAGCAGCGTTGGCAGCGGACACAGATGCACCCGTCTCGGAGATGTGGACATGTGTAGAGGGGGCAGCGACCGGCTCGTGGACCCCCCAGTTCAGATCCGGACTATCTGACCAGCGCATTATGGAGCTCCTAGCACTACATGATAGGATCTCGAGGTAGAGGCCTGACGGGTCTAAAGCAGACGGGTGGTTGTGGTCATCGGGCCGTTTATCAGCTAGGAGCATATACATTAGCTTGCTACCAGCTACGACGATTGCTAGTGATTTAAGATCGGATTGCCGCTACATTTGGAGATCACGGGCCCCTCTTAAAGTCAAGATATTTGCTTGGCTTCTAAGGCTAGGATTCTTACCAGGGCATACAGGGCGCGATGGGCGCCTAACTCAGATGCATCGTGTGCTCTGTGCAGAATGGGAGAGGACATCACCACTTATTTTTCACTTGCCCCATTGCCATGGAGGTATGGAGGCGGATGCCGAGTATAGGGGATGACCCGTCGATGACAGCAGCTTTTTGGGAGTCACTACGTGCATTACCTAGGAAGGTGGGGACGAGTGGAGACAGCCATCGCGGGTATCTTTGGTGGTCACATATCGGATGACTACCCACGACTTGTAGTCATCCTTACTTTTCTCAAAAAAAAAAAAATTCCTTCAGTCGTCCTCTTGAAGCAAACACCTGCAAAATGCGTTGAAAACTTTTGATCGCTTGCCATGTCCAATGTCATCTATCTCATCGCGACGAGGATTCTAACAAATCAATTTCGTGAATTGCTAGAGATATGGTGCTCCTAATCCAATCATCTTTCATTAGAGGCACCATCCATCAGCTTCTCCATTGCCTTTGAGATCATTGTATCTTTGCGGAGGACTCGTCGACAAAGTCCCAAAAATTTATGATTCCATATGTTGGTCCTATCTTTGGCACTTGTTCGGGGCTTCTCGACTATAATCATTCTCACGAGATCCCCCACTCGATATGTAGGTGACATAGTTGACGCTAGAACCATATGCGTATTGAGGCAAGTGGTGATATAAATATCGATGGAGCTCTCAACACGAGAATATAATTTGAAGTCATACTTTGAGCATATGTTGTTGAACCTAGTGCCTACTATTTAGGGGTGTTAGTGAGTCGGATCAAGTTTGGGTCACACCAGAACCTGACCCAAAAGGAAAATTTTACCTGTTGGTCTTTTAGCGGGTTCAGGCTTGGGGCTTTCTTTTTTTATACCTTAATAAATTTAAGAATAAACATAAGTTTAAAAAAATAGCAACTAAAATATAAAAGATTAAGAGTAAACTTATTTAAGAAAATTTATATAAATAATTAGAGGCCATTGATTGTACAACACATTCTTGCACTCTATTTTACAAGGCGCTATTGTCTACTCATTTTACCCAAATAATTATTAATATTAATATCTTTGGGTCAAACGGATTGGGCATTGGGCTATATCTTTTCAATCATTACCGACCCAGAACTTTTCCAAGTCGGCTCAGATTTTGTCAGGAAACCTTTGGGGTCATGTCAGATTGATCGGGTTGGGTGGGTCGGATCGGATCAGACCGTGTTCACCCCTAACTATTTTCAGGGAGTTTATGACCATCCCTAGTTATACAAATGCAGAATTTCCTTTCAAAAAAAAATTGGGCTCTTCTCAAAAAAAAATTTGAGTTTTATTGTTGTTGGACCTAGCACCTATTGTCAACCAGGAATTTTTCAACATTCCTAATTATAACAATACAGAATAAGTAAAAAGTTAGATCAAATGCAAACTTTTCTTTTCTGAATGGAGGGATAACTACACCATTCCAATACATCTTACCTGTTTTTCATTTACAAATATGCTGACAAATTCTCCTATTTTTCCATGCCTGCGCAACTTCCTCATGGAGCTAGCAAACCGCTGCAAACCATGTAAGATCACAAAAAATAAAATTCATATGAAAATTTGTATAGTACATTAAAGGTGGTTATTATACATAAATCCATACCAACGGTTGTTTGTGTTTTCCAAGTATAAGTCCATTAAACACAACCAAGAAAGAATCTGGTGCATGAAGTTCCTCACCAGAAAGAACTTCTAAGTCTTCAACTCCTAAAGTATAACACTAGATGAAAAGAAACTTTATAAATTCAATGAAATAGATGGAATATTCATATACAATCCATATCTGCATAAATATATTGCATATGGTAAGTTCATATATTCAATTCGCTTCTCTCAAAAAAATATATTTAATTTGCAAAGGGAAAGAAAATGAGATTGTTCTTGACAAAGACAATGAAATATCAAATCTCTCCAATTTTCAGTTGCCCTGTTTAATAATGTCCACAAAGCATGAGTATGCACTAGCTCAACAAACAATTGTTAGGTTGATAATTTATCTAATATTATTATTAGAGCACAACTGTGAAAAAAGATGAGCAAAAGATAATTGTTCCAATGATATTATTGGCAAAAGAAAATCAAAGAAACAAGAAGATATTGCATCCTGTTTAGATCAGGCGAAGACAAACCAAAATATCAAGAAGCATCTGAACCATATGATATATTATGGACCAACAGCCAGACAACATTTAGGCAGTGATGACAGGGAATTTGGCCTGCAATTCTATATATAGATTTATGCATTTATCATGGATTTGGTCCTCTATAGTATTATTTATTTTTTATAGCTTCTACACATCCTTCAAATTCCATGTCTAGTATCTGCACTTTTTCACACCCAGAATAGTTTTAAGTATAATTCTCTTGATCCTGTGTTTGTCTGGTTGCAGGGACTTGGAGACGAAATTTCACACCCAAGCATCTTCTGGAGTCAATGGTTGCAGGGACCTGAAGAGATCTCGAGCAGGCTTTTGTGAGTTAATTTTGGATTGCAGCGAAGGAGGGAGGAGATAGGGAAGAAATTTCGATACTTTTTTGTTTTCAGTTGTGTGTAACTTCTGAAATGGATTCAAACTTCTGTGATTATGAATTATTTGTAATGATTTTGATCGGCTAAACCTGGTAGCCTGGACATGAGAGTGTTTGAGAACTCTTTGTTGCTACGCATTTTGTTAAATGTTTTCATTGTTCTCTATTATGTTCTTATTATGTTGTGTTGTTCCTGATTTCTGCTGATCTCTGAATTCCTGGGTTGTTTCTGTGCTGTCTTTTGAGGTGTGACCCCATTGCAATCTCCATCCGAAAGGATCGTGGGTGTTGCTAGGTGCTACTGTGATCCGAGAGGGGAGTAGAACCTTAAAGGTCAACACCCGTTTTTTTGTTTTGGTGGGGCTGTAAGCCGAGAGGCTCCACTTTGCTGGCTGTGCAGAGACCCGGGTGTAGCTGAGAAGCTCCTGACGGGTGATTGTCGAGCAGAAAAGGTGGGGATTGCTTAGGCATCGAGAGCTGTCCAAGCAATCCCCAGGAATCCACGTTATAAGGGTATAATTTGCAGGAGTGGACAGGCCCATTACTCACTGATTCATGGTTACATTTGCATGATTTATCAGTTCAGAGGCAACAAAGAGGTCGAAAACATCTCTTATGTCCTGGCACTTATCCCTTATTGAGTGATTTACTTCTTTTCCAGCATCAGTTTATCCTTGTTCTTTTTAAACACAAAAACCCCAAAAATAAGTTGCTTTTAGTTTCTTCTCAGATTTCAGTATTGTTAGCAGCATTTCATTTCTGAAGCAGACATTATTTTCTCCATGATTCGGTTTAGTGAAAAGCAGATTAGTTAACTGAATGAGTTTCAATTTTCCTATCGATCGGTTTAGTGGAAAGCAGAGTAGTTAAATGATCAGTTTCAATTCTTATGGATTCGACCCTATTATACTACAGTGAAGATTGTATACTTGCAGCTGGAGTTGTGTGTTTAAAATTTGTTGATCAGATTTATTCGCTTGCTGTAATACCTGCCATAAAATAAAATAAAACAGAAAAAGAAAAAGGGAAAAGAAAAGAAAAATGAAGTGCGGAGCAGCTATGTGTCACACTCTCATTTGCCCCCATTTCCACTCACTCTCTTACTCCCTAACTATACAAGTCCATGCACCAGAAATTTCCCCTCTTTTCTCTCTCATTTGCTCACTCAAGTCACATAAGAAACTCAGCCCTAGTTCAATCCGAGATTACAACTCAAGATCTCTCCATTTCAGCTTCAAATCAACAAGAAGGAGATCAAGGATTGAAGCTGAAACAAGGAGAGGGGGCTGCTAGAACTTGAGGGAGAAGAGGAGGAGAAGGCAATCAAGGTATGTAGAGGGATCCTCATATTAACCTTGTGCCAATGTGGTTTTTTTTATGGCTGTTCAAGCATGTTAATGGCAATGCTCTATGACTTGAAAGTATAAATATGCAAGTATGACAGCAAAGTATTATGTTTACTCCTTGTCCTAAACTATGTTTTAGCTTTTGAAACTATGGATTTCATATGCTAGTTATAATTAATGATATGATGATCTTTAGATAATCAAATGTACGAGCATGATATTGTATTGAACCGCAATTGAATGATGTATTGAACGCTATCGACAACTTAGAAAAACCTTAGGTACACAGTTTATTATATATTTGACAAAATGGCCATAGTATGACTCAGGACAGATTGACAGTGCTTGAGTATTTTGGGAATAAGTCTCAAAATACAACTCAGAATGAGGTAAAATCAGTTCCTATAGAAACTAGACTTCGAGACTTACGTTTTGATATATCATATGCAATTTTTGGCCAACTATAGGCTGACAAAAATTACCTCGAAAGTGAAACTGCCAAAGGGAGGCAGGTTCAACCGACCTGGCACAGGTTCAACCGACCTGACCCCAGAATTGACAAAATACTACTATTTTTTTTTAGTTCAGTCAGTTGATTGATA
This sequence comes from Pontederia paniculata, assembly GCA_001647135.1. NCBI lineage: Eukaryota > Viridiplantae > Streptophyta > Magnoliopsida > Commelinales > Pontederiaceae > Pontederia > Pontederia paniculata. The sequence goes on along the minus strand of LTAE01002412.1, from coordinate 2,432 downwards.
ACCTAGATCACGTATTGCATGCTCAGCCCTAATAAGTTAAAATGTTAATGTATTGATGTATGATNGTTATCAAATGACAACAAATAAGATAAATGTCTAGCATGGACACATATGTTATTGATATGAACATTAGGAAGCCTAATGTATGAAGTGTTCATGTTAGATATGATTATGATTATGAAAATGGCTAAAGTCAAAGATATAACGACTTTTATGAATTATGGTTCATGGAACCTTATGTTTATTGTTGGATCATGAATCCTATATGTTTTATGATTATTGATGCATAAAAGTTATGATGATTTATGATTATGCTAAATATGCATATGTAAAGAATTTTATTGCTAATGTTTATGACTCTACATACTGGGCAAAAGCTTATGGGATTATGTCCCTTGCATTGGATCATGCAGGAGCAGACAGACAGTTAGTTATCATGGTGGAGCTGCTCATGACCAAGAAAGTTGCACATGGCATATGCTAAGTAACAAGTCTAGTCTCATGTATGGCCAATAAATAGACCTATTTTCTATTTTCCATGTATCGAGCTATGTGGCTCAAGACTATGTTGAAGCCAAGGGCTTTTGATGTAAATTAATATGTTTAAGTTAACATTATGTTTTATGATGATCACGGATCAGTTTATGCAAATTGTTTACGCTGTTTTGATGCTGATTTCTATGAGTTTTTGCTGTCATTTGTATTATGTATCCCTGTGGCACCTTGTGAACCACCTCGATGCGTGTCGGATATCGATCCGTGCGCGTGTGGGGCGCGTTCGCAGGGCGTTACACTTGCACCCAGATTCAGGAATTCACACCCGGGCGATACTACTTGTGTAGACATATTTCACACCTTGTGAATCTGAAGTTGTATGTGCTTTTATGCACTGCAAACACCATTCCATATCACGAGGTAGCCATATCCTGCTTGTTGTCTTGAGGAAGGCCATCGGTCCTCTACTTCTCTACCAACAAAATTGGCATGGATCCAGTAATACAGTTAGGAGCTTCTGATGAGCTTGCAAATTTGTTCTCAATGTCTTTATGTGATAATAGCCGACCCCACCTAGTGGGATAAGGCTTTGTTGTTGTTGTTGTCTTTATGTGATAATATCACCTGAGCTAATCTAAACTCTTACCCTAGAACTAAGAGTGGCCCCCAAAGCCACATGTTGTCCATCTTTCTTTTGCCCTTATTGCAAAGTAAAACTGTTTGGTGGAATAGAATAAGTTTTATACTAAATTGGTTGGTTGGTGATTGCCTACATAAAGCTCTGGTATTTAAATACTTGCTCGAGATAACAATAAAATTTAGCCAGCCAAGTATGAAGATAAATCAAGTGAAAAAGGAAAGGTAAAAATACTGAATCTGGAAACCTATCCTATTCAGTAGGTGCCTGTAGATCAAAGTTGACATTCAGCGCAAGATTGGTAATGGAACCAGAAAAAAATAGAAAGGCAAGATTAGACAGAAGTTATGGTATGTAAATTCCTTATATCATTTCCTTCTTCAAAAAGGAAAAAAACAAAGAAAGCACATTAAAAATGTCAAGGCAATAATGGATGCAAAGCAAAGGTGTGTAACCAAAAAATATCTAGGACAAGCAACCATATTTGAGTAGATATGGACGAATGAAATGAGGAATAACCCAGCAAGTATAATGTTATGCATCCCAGATTAACTTAAAAAATAACAGATATATCTATGTAAGACAATTAACAATATCAGTTTTGAAAGGGGCGGCATATCTCTTATCTATCTGAATGCAACTAAGTAATTTTTACAAAGTTTATTCTAAGTAAGAATTTAGCAAAGATATTCAAAAACGTCCATCAAATGTTTATCTAGAAAAGAACAAACCAAAGAAATCAATGGACCCTCTTCCTCATCAGTTGTCACATGAGTCATCAAAGCTAAATTTTTTGTCAATCCACAGCCTTCTCCTTCAGGAGTGTCACATGGGCAAAGCATGCCCCACTGTTTCAGATAGATTCAATGAAATAGTTAACTACAAATAAAATTGTATAAGAACATAAGTAACATCTTAATACAAGAGATTCAAAAGGAATAACTTTACCTGGCTCGGCTGCAAAGCTCTTGGTCCACTTACTTTCCTAGTCTTTTCAAACTGTGGTGATATGCGCGTCATGTGGCCTAAAGCTGCTATAAATGATAACCTCGAAACAACCTACGAGTGGAATACAAATATAATTACCCATGATACTTAATTAAGACAGATTTATGTTTTACCATGACATGCTGATATGTTATTTTAATAATCACTGGTCATAGGTTATTTTTCGTTTGCAGGTGTTCAAACTCATATATCCATGTGTTTTACCATGACATGCTGATATGTTATTTTAATAATCACTGGTCATAGGTTATTTTTCGTTTGCAGGTGTTCAAACTCATATATCCATGTGTTT
>LTAE01002411.1:18018-44224 GCA_001647135.1 Pontederia paniculata | reverse complement strand
TATATATATAATATGTATAATTTAGTTAATAAAAGTATTCTATAAATACGATGATTGAACTAATTGATAAGTATAAAATGGAGATAAGATATCATTTAAATAATTTATTATTATGTTCATTTCAAATCATTTTTAATTATGAAATCATAAGTAACACATTCTATCATCTTTGATATCCATTTAAAAGTTAGTTAAAATAATAGAAAATTTAGTTAAACAAAATAAACAACATATACATATATCATGTCAATTTTTAAGTATAATATTATATGTTTTAATTAATAATTTTAACTATACTTGCATAAAATGTTTTTTTAAATTTTTTATATCGACTTCTTTATCCATTTTTTTCCAATAATAAAAGGAATTAAAAAAAATAAGCATACATAAACAATATAAGGTAGTTGTTTTGATTGAGGCTCCAAAATATTTTAGTTCAATTAAAACTACGAAAGAATTAGAAAGGTTAAGTATAATAGGAAATATTTTGTAGACTTTTGTTTCAAAATGCTATATATATTCAAAAGAATATTATTATTTTGAAGAAAAAGAATTTGTAAATTTATGTTTATGTAAATCCATGTAAACATATAAAATTATTAGTAATTTTAATTTAAAAAATGAGATTTGACTGTAACATTTTGGAGTCACTATTTATGCACAGTAAATTTCAATTTTTTTAACTGAAATTATTGATAATTAAAGTATTTACACAAAACTTAGATTATAAATCTATATGCCTCTAATTTTTGTTTATCTCATTTGTAATGCTATTCATCAAACAAAAACTATCAATTTGAAAGAGTCAAGACTTTAAACGTTTGTCCAACACGTTGTTAAGAAGTTGCCAAACAGTGTCTATGCCTATTAGTAACTTTGGTGAACTGACATGCAGCTTTTTGTGGCCAAATTATAGAAGGAAATTAAATTCTTCATTATAAAATATAGTTTGCATAAAGTGTAGTATAACAAAATATAAAGTAATTATTTTTTTCTCAAATTATTATGACCGAAGGATAAAAAGAATCGTCTTTTAAAATTATTAGTAAGAAAATTATTATCTTTAAATTATTATGTCCTGAAGTAGATTAGTCAAAGATGGGTTCTTGAAAACCAAAGATCTTAGCACTTTCTTTAATGATATTTTAGCTCTTGGTGGCTATTGAAGAATATGACCTGCTGCATGCTGCATGGTGGCCAACAAAACAAGGAAAAGACATTGTTTCAGTACATTATCCCTGTCAAATTTTCTCCCATGCATCAGCAACAGCTGCTGCTGGCCGAATGGAGCCACTTTTTCCCTTGTTTTTTCTCCCTTTCTCAGTGCTTGTTGATAGGCCTCTCAACCCAACTACTTGGAAGGGACTCCAACTTTATAATATAAAGGTTTTTTTTATTTACTACTTTTAAATTATAGATTTTTTTTTGAAGTAAACCCTAAAATTCAATATTAGTCACGTACTCCTTGTATTTTTTTAATAGTTTTACTTCACCCCCAAACTGCTAATAGTACTGTTTTTTTCTGTTATATTTTTTTAAGCTTATTAAAAAATAATATAAATAAAGTACTTTGAAAAAATTACGGCAGTTTCGAGCGCTCCCACTTGAAATTAGATCTTATTTTTATTTCAGGGTAAAATATAATTTAATAACTATTATAAATATAAAATAATGAAATAATTAACAACATTAACATATTGAGGTGAAGTGAAAATATTTTAAAAAAATTAAGAAAGATAAATGGTTAATATTATAATTTAGAGATTATTTTAGAAAAAGATGATTTTAAGGGACGTAAGCGGAAAAAAACTCTTAATATAAACAACAAAAGGTGGTTTCTTTTAACATGATGGTCAGCTGGAGTAGGTCATATGTTAAAAGGTAATTAAAGGAGCTAATTTCAGACTCCATGAGTCCATTTGTTTCCTATACTGACCATTTGCGTGACTCAAAGGCCAACACTCAGTTTGCCAAACATTGGGCACTCACACACGGCCTTTTTCCTCCACCTGATCTTCTTCTCATCAATGGCACAAGTGTTAGCTTGCTTGGAAGGCACCTGAGTCTTTTTAGTCTGTCTATGACCCTCATCCACTCTATCTTGACTCATTTGAGATAATGAGTTCTAAGCTACTGAAACTAAATATTCACCTTTTGTCTGCAACTTGTTCATTGTAAGGAAAGATAAACCATATATATATTATATATATATATCCCCAACCTCCTTAGAATCATACCACCAATTTGTATGGAAGTTTATCTGTGGGATTATCCTCAGTAAGCTAGTGATGTTTCTAGGATGATGACACATTATTCTAGTGGGGCAATGAACACACACTGGCAACTTTTGGGCATGCATGGATTCTACTTCATGTTGTGCTTCTTGGTGGTTATATTCAAAGGAGAATTATTTACTTGATGAGATAATATTCTGTGTGGTCTGACAGGGCTCTTCAATCTGTCTGTGTGAAAGAAAAACAGTTCTCAATTTTTAAGGCCACTTGCTTCATGCAATTTGCAAATTTAGTTATTGTCCTGAATCATCTTCCAGAAAATTAATATTATATAAACAAGAGCGTGAGTTAGGTGCATTTTAAAGACCCCAATTACATGTCTTTTATTGGAATGCACCAAGAAGTCCAAAAACAACATCACTTTTGTGTTTTGATATCTTTGTTATTGGAGTTTGGTCTAAAGAAGTATGAGCATACGATTGACTAAACATTTACAGAGTTCACAACTTGGAATAATTTGGAGGGAAGAAAGTGTGAAGGTTTTGGAAAATAACCTCATCAACTTTAGCTAAAGTTAGCAAATATTTATTTTATTGTAGAACTAGATGCATAGATCAATGGAAGCTTTTCTAATATTTGAAATGCATGTTGTTATGTAACAATCAAGCATGACGAAAAGGCAAGCCAGAAAGAAAGGATGCCCCCAATGTGTGATTAGGGTATGAGCATACTGATACATACATACAGAAGGTTTATTTTTGCTAACTTTTTTTTTAATGATATCAACCAGGAAAAGGTTGGAGTCTAAATATTAAGTCTTTAGCTCCATCCAGTAATGCCAATATGTCTCCATTTATCCACAGGAAATTAGCAAAAAATTGTTATGTTAGGAGTTTAGTCAAAAGAAAATAAAAAAAAAGAAGAATAATCTCGCGTTTTCTGTTTGAAGGCATTAGAAATCTAATGCAATTAACTCGAAGTTGATGACTCTAGTTTTGTCCAAGTCTAATGTGCCACAAAAGCATGAGCTATTTCTGTCAAAATTTTCATTATCATGTGACTAACTGCACCACTGCCATATTCCCCACGTAATTGGAACTTATTTAGGATTCATGCATTAGATTGTGTTAATATTTACTCGATTATTCTTACAAACAACTAATTTATTGCATTAAAAAAAAAAGATTGCCAAGACTACGTCCATTATCTTCCGTTAACTTCTGTCCACTTATCAACAATTTTGGGGCAACTTGTTATGTTAATTTGAAAGAAAATTACGATTAGTTATTTTCTCTTCTCCTCCGTTAAATCTTTTATTCAAACAAGGGACAAGAAGTTGACTTTTTAACTACCCTCCATTATCCTTCTTTCTCCTAATCCAAGAGTATGTTTGAATATTCAGAAATGAAGGCCTTCCATTATTCTCCTTTATTCTCAATCCCAATAGAAGAAAAAGAAAAAAAAAAAGTAATAAGGGTAAATTATTTTTCCTGCATTCAATTATAATTTTGAATAAAGTGATTTTTTATTAGCTTTGAGGATAATGTAAGTTGATCCTCTCCATTAGACTTTATATACAAACAAGAAAAAAGAAAACCAACTTTTATCTTTTCGTCCGTTGCCGTTCTCTCGATCCAAACACACTTTTTCGTTGGTACGTGAAAGAGGCACGACAAAAGCAAATTCTCTCTTTTTCGTTAGTACGTGAATTTGTCAACGAACTTCCCTTTCGACTTTACAAAAAAACATGCCAATTGAATCAAACATTTGACATGAATAAATTTACAACATCTTGAGAGAAAGCAGCTGTCGAAAAGTTTTTACAATGTCACTATATAGTCAAGTAATGGTCAGTAACCTACATGTTTGCCTTTCTTTCCCATCTTTCCTTCGCTTCAAGCCTGCCAATAGAAGGAATGAAAATGATAGTGAATATTAGTATATCATTAGCATTCATGTCCCAAGGAGTGGAAATATACAACTTGGGATGATGTGATATTTTTCTGTGTCAGGCTTGAGATTAAAGTTCACTCTAGAATGTAAATTGCATTAATAACCCACAGCATAAATTTGGCTCCTTGCTTGAAAATGTCAGAAAAGCGTATTGCGCAAAGCCTGTAATTCATGCCAGTAACATTGATACAATCACATAAACAAGAATACTTATCTCATTAAAGCTAACCGGAGATAAGATCCTCACATGAAGTTTCATCCAAGATTCAATGAGAGTTTGATTGCGTTCTAGATACGAGTAAACATTACAGTAAGCAAGCAACAAAGCACCATTGCCAGAATATCAGGAACTGATAGAAGATTTGAATTTTCACAACTCTGATACGGGAAGCAAATTCCCCATATGTGAATTAGTCAGAGTCATTAGAAAGTGAATATTAATGAAAGCAAGGCCACATTTTCTGATGATGGCGAGCAAAACAATTATATCATTTACTTTCCTTTTTGGGGTGAAGGGTGGTGGATGTGTGAAATAATGCTGGCATTATTACTTGTGAGTCCTCTTTTTTTGGCAAGAATACTTGTGGGTTTACAATATAAGCTCTGAAAGAAGAAACTTTTCTCACTTGTTACAGAGAATTGTCAACCACTACAGATCAATGAGGTCAGCTGAATGGGCCAATAAGCTGGACTGTTTGGGTAGAAAAGGAAAGGAGGTGTCTGGAAGGAAAGGATAAAGGTGGGAACGGAAAGACCATAAGAGTGATTGACCTCTCGATGGAAAAGATCTTAAGACATGTTTAATCCCATCTCCCTTTAGTTTTTTTTTTCCAATAGCACATACATGTTTTTCTAGAAAATGATTAAACGATAAGATTTTTATGTCCGATTTCATTTTCTTGTTACATGAGGCAGCTATTGTATTCACACCAGTTTGAACGATTCAAGGAATTTGAACCAAGGTAAGAATGTGTACTTCCTATCTCTTGATTGATTAACTCTTCTCAATTCTCAAAGTAAAATGCAAGATAAAAGTATTTGTCAATTATAATTGTAACTGAATCTTTGCTTCAGGGAAATATGAAGCAAAAGATGATTCAAAAACAATTTTTTCACCTACATAGTAGAGTAGATAACATAAGCATAAATGCATAATGACAAACTGAAATCATCATGGTTTGTTCACGAAGGTTTCAGACAAAGGTCCCATTTGGCATATGCCTTTAAACTAACATTTACAGTAGAATGTAGTGTGTTGATTAACTCAATACGCTATTTAAGATATTTGACAAATACAATTAATAATAACGACAAACAATTAAAATCCAACATTTTGAAACGCTTGAAAGTCCAACATCTAAGGTAGCTACTAATGTGTTGAAATTTATTTTCAAATATACCCTCAAAATATTTCATTATTACTTACTATTTGATGAATACACATTCTTTTATACCATATGACCACTTTATTATTTGTTATTATTTTATTAATTAATAAATCATTTAATTAACTATTTATTTTAATATTATTTATTAATATTAAAATAGTTAAAATAAAAATAAGTTATTTAATTTAGGATACATATAATAATGCAAACTATTTAAATAATTAGTTATATCTTTTTAAGTCATTTTACGTTTATCAGCTAATTCAAACGTTCCATTTATTAAACACTTTTATTAAATTTAATAATTAACTAGCTACTAGCTAATCGCTAATATCTACTCGCTAATCGCAAACCGCTGGTACATGCCCGATAGAGTCAAACTCACAAGAAAGACGTATAAATACCAAACACAAAATGGCACAAGTGATAGAAAAAAAATTCAAATGAGTGATGGAAAGAATAATACCCCCAGTGTAGCTTTCTCCTTTTCAAAGTTGGAGTTCTAATTGTTTCATCCTGATGAAAAAAGGAAAAAAAAACATCAATTCCAACAATTTCAACTTAAGTTTCTCAGGAAACTGGACACGACTTTCCATTTGAAGAATAAGACAGACTAGTAAGGTTGCTGAATAATTTAAAATTTACTAGCTTTTGAATGTACACATGCACAGCTGTCAAATCTATTTGTTTCCTTGGGCTAAGGATAAAACAAATTAAACCCTGCCAACTTAATGAAAATTCAAACCTCAAAAGAAAATAAATAAATAAATAAATACTCGCTGTTAAGAATATAAATAAAATGTTGGTCTTCTAATGGCCTAAGCTTTTAGGACGGTTGTATTCACTGTTCAAGCCAGTGAAATTAGAAGAGCAAGCTTTATAAATATTCACTGTTAGTTAACCTTGCTTTGACCCCAAATCCTTCCTTAGAATTCAGTCAACCAGAATTCATTTTCTTTTGATGGAATTTCTTTTGTTGACAAACATCAAAAGGTGAGAGAAGTAATTCCCAAAAATTCATTTTCATCAAAACAATTGAAAGCCTAAACCTCAAACAATTTGAAATTGCAAAAGCCTTAACTCTCGAGATTTTAAGAGATATGTCTGCCACATAAAATTTTCTTGTAAAAAACTGACAGAGAAATGCCCTCAATCCAGAAATCATAAGTTTTACAGGCTAATCTTATTTTTACCTAATGGCAAGACAAAGGGAATTGCTACATCTAATAATTTTTTACAAGAAAAATAAATCAAGTGAGAGACATGTATGACAGAAGACATGAAAGTAACGTTTTTGGATGTTGAATAGTTGAGATATTTCTTTATTTATTTGGTGAGGTGGGTGGTGGAGGTTTACAAGTGCAAGAGTATTGGCACCTTAGTTTGATAAAGCAAAATGGAATTAACTTTAACTTTAGTTTGAACATTGATATCTTTATTCAAAAAGTTTGAACATTAATATCTAATTAGTTAAAATCAGGCTTACGTATGTAATATAAGAGGTTAAGTAAGGTGCATGCCAATTTTTTTTGTCAAGATGGAGACAGATTCATTCCCATGTGGGTCCCACCTCACACGGGACCATGTGACATCATTCCCAAATTTTTTTTGAGACGAAAAAGGATGGTTACCAAGAGTAACCATCCATTTTATTAAGCTGATAATTCTTTAAATTTACATGCTAGTTAAAAAATTCAACAATTAATCCACTCTCCCACCAAGCTTTCTGCAACAGCTACAATGTTCTCCACATAAACCCACTCATTTTTTAATAAGCATGCATTACGTTGGAGCCATAATGACCACAAAAAAGCAAATGGTGTCACCCGCTTCCTTCTTGGAACATAGACCCGAGCTCGATGTTCTTGATGTCCACCTAGTATGAAAGAATTCCAGAATCTCACTACTGATTCAATGTCAATCCACCTGCATCCTGCTCTGAACCATACCTCTCTAACCACTGAACAACCAAAGAAGAGATGATCAATATCTTCTTCTGTTGTGTCTCAGAATAAACAATTAGTGCTGGCCCCTTGCACCCATCTTTGTCTATAACATCTATCACCTGCATCCTGCTCTGAACCATACCTCTCTAACCACTGAACAACCAAAGAAGAGATGATCAATATCTTCTTCTGTTGTGTCTCAGAATAAACAATTAGTGCTGGCCCCTTGCACCCATCTTTGTCTATAACATCTAGTTGGTAGTTGTCCTCGTCTAAACAGCCATACAAATATTTTAAGTCGTTGTGGTATCTGCAACTTTCAAATCATATTACAATCAATTCTAAGATCATTATCCTCCAATCTGATATCCCTGGTCAGACTTTTAAAAACCTCCTTGACTGAGAATTTTCCGGGGGACCATGTCCAGCAATCATTTTTGGAGAGTCAGGAGACTTGCCTTCAAGTCGCTCCATTAATGTGAGATGATCCTCTAAACGTTGATCAGAAAAATTCGAGAAAAATGGAGGTGTCCACACACCATTGGACAGTAAACTCGCTAACCAATATGTGGCTACCGGGACATCCTTCTCACTGGTGATAGCATAAAGTCTCGGGAACTAAATAGATAAAGGTTCCCTTGATGCCCAAGGGTCTTCCCAAAATCTAAAACTTTGGCCCGATCCAAGAGGACATCATTCCCAATTTGGTATGCACCTTACTTATTCTTGTAATATACCAAATGATGCATTTTTATGGGCCATCTGGGAACAAAGTAATGGGTGCATTTTCGGGGAGAACAATACTATGTCGAAATCATTGTAGCTTTGGCAAATTGTATGTTGAGGGAGTGCAAAAGGAGTTGATTTTATTTGACATCTAAATGTAATATAAGTTTGACAACTAATAATAAAATGGATAGTTACACAGGGTAACCATCCTTTGCCTTCAAAAAAAGTTATATTACTTTTTTCCGTTGTCACTATTATTATTATGACTTGAATTATTGAAGGCAATCTTTCTTTCTTCATGATTTTCGAAGTGCATGAAGTATCGAGACGCGTTTTTTTTCTTTTCTAAAACAGAGCTTTTTTTAAAAGGAAAATATTACACAATTATGTTGCATAGGTATTGGTACGGTAAGGATACCTGTGCTAGTACGAGTATGGGTATGTCAATTTTTGAAAACCAAGGATACGGGTACGACAATATATGTAATTCATGCACAACAGTCCACAACTTTTATTCTTAGAAGGATGACGTTATTTTTAAATACATTAAGAAAAATGTGCACAAAATCAATTAACTCAATTTCCTAGCCATTAGAATACTAAAATGAAGTTAATTAATGAATATTATTCCCTGTAAGAGTTAACAGATATTTTTAAAATTATAGAAATAAAATATTTCTGAAAATTAATTAATTCAAACTTCTAGCTTTGACAGGTATGTTATAGTGCCCTAAATCATTATGGCCTTGTTTGGATTGAGGTATTAGGGAGAATTAGGTGGAAGATGGATGGGTGGTGTTAGCTAAATCATGTTTGGCTAAAAAAATTATAAAAGTCATATGGGGTTTGGAGGGGTGAGTCACACTCCAAACCCCAAATATTTCATTCCACCAAATTGGTTGAATTAGAGGGAATGAAACTTTTTAGGCAAAACTACCCCTTTAAATAACTTTCTAAAATTATACCATAGTTCATTTAAAATGATATGTTTCCTTATATTATTTTGATTTATGATAGAAGAATATTTGACTTGAGTTCATTTGTTGGTTTAACTTTTTCTCTATCTTATTTTATAATTATTTAATACTTATATTTGTTTACATTCACATTTATTTTTCCTCGGACTAATTTTTTGTTATAATATTTTAAATCTATTGAATGTCATCATAATATTTTTTTTTCGAATTAATTATTTTTTATTGAATTTGAGATAAACAATTATTTTTATGATCATTTTTACTTTAGCATCTTAAAGCATTGTCATTTGAACAATGTTTTTTTATTTATGTAATGATAATATTAACTTTTTTCACTCTTTTTATATTTATCTATCATCTTCGATATTTTTTATATTTATTCCAAAAAAATAAAAAGATAAAAATATTGTGAAAGAAACAAAATACATTGAGAGAAAAACAATACTAAAGATAAGAGAAAAAACATATAAAGAGATATAAATAATGATAAATATATAAATGTTATAATAAATCAAATAAATATATAATAATATTATATTTATTAAGGGTCATAAATAGTAATATATAATAAAGGGTATAAATGACTTTTATTTAAATTATTCAACCATGTCATGATTTAGTTTAACCCATCCACCACCATAAAATTTTATCCAAACATGAGTTTAATAATAATCCACCACACTTCACCACACTCCACCACCCCACCCTATATTCTACCATCTCATACCACCCCTCTATTAGTTAGTTCCCAAACAAAGCCTAATGGACTGTGGGCCACATTACACCATAACTCTTGTCTTGCTGGTTGTCAGCTTTTACCCCGTTGGTTTAACTTTTTTGGCTTGCTAACTGTTGAGTTCTCGTATTCGTGTTGCTCAAAGGTTCAGAACAGAGACCAAGAGAAGTAGAAGGATTCACTCCAAGAGGAAACGATGCTGAAGAAGAAATGAAGCTCCTGGACTGTTTCTCTTTGGCGATTTTTTCTTTCCGATGTTTGACCTGGTTTTCCTTCTTTTCTTAATTTGTTTTTCTACAAGGTTTCACTGGCTTTTCTTCTCTTTTTTTTTCCGGTGCACCGTTGATGTCGTTCAATTTCACTGTTTTGATTTAGGGCAAACATTTAGCCTGCTTCTCTTTTGTTGTTGTGTCATTTGCTCCTTTTGTATTTTTTCGAGACCCAACACATACCAAAACAAATGGACCACAAAATACTCACAGACGTACCAATTTGGAAATTTTAATATGGGTACATATCCAGGAGTACCCGGATGTACCCAACGCTTACTGTATGCATACCCATACTGGACGCATACTGGATACAGGTACTTCTTAGGGCATACCCGTGCATTAGAGTACACAAGTCATATAATTAAATGTAAATAGTCATCGACAGATCACCGGTGAAACAAGCTTGTGAAGGGAAAACTCAGCAGAGTGCTTCGACTTTTGCACACTACAGTGTGGTCCATGGTCATTAAATATCACCAGCTCAAAGGAAAAGGAAAATGCACTTTGTGTTTTCATATCTAATCCTTTTTACAAGTCCACAATTAATCTAAATAACCATTGAGTAAATCCGCTTCAAATTTTGGTTGTTTAATCCCATTCAAGATCTTAGAAACCTAACAATGAAAATAAAAAAGATAGGCTTCTGAATGCTATTACTGAGAAGTTCACTTATTGAGCCATCTGTATCCATGTCTGGCTCTTGCTTTACTACCTGTATTCTTTGAATCTGATCCCTCAACAAAGCAGCACTTATTTAACCGCAACACATTGCCAATCATAGTTCTAACTTCTAAACTACTAAGTATTATTTCTAAAAGATAATAGGCTACAGGAAGTGCACAAAAAGATTTACAACAACAACAACAAAGCCTTAATCCCACTAGGTGGGGTCGGCTACATGGATCATACGACGCCATTGCGATTCGTTGATCCATGTTCATGAGATTCGAGGCCTAACACAACCCTCCTCCTTTATCCGGGCTTGGGACCGGCTATAAACATAGGCGGAGTTGCACAAAAAGATTTATTAACAATAAAATATATTGAGTCAGATAACCAACCGTATTGGAGCTTTCCGTTGATTTAGAGAGATTTGAATTATCAATTTTACTATCCAAATGAGCCTCCTCATAGCTTTGACTTCCAAGGCCCTCCTGACATGATTGATTACCAAGGTTCCCCTTGCATACCTTTGCAATCCCGCTTGAGCTCCCTGGTGACACAAAAAGGATACAACTAAAGCCAATTATGATCATCCTGACAGCAGTTGGATTTTGCATAGAAATTACCTTTATGTTTTGTTTTCACCTTTGACTTTTCTTTCAAAGCTAAGCGTTTCTGGTGCAATTCCTGTTATCCATAGCCATAGAACAGAGAGTAGTTTAGCAACACAGCAAGACATTTGTGCACTATAAGAATAGTGTGAAATACTCGATTAAAATTATTTCTTGTGATTCTATTATTGTCCATTATGCTCAATTAAGGGACTTTATGTGAGAAAATAAAGAATCAATGCTTAAGTTTAAATCTTTAGAATATCTATTACAGAACCAAAACATACATAAAAAACAGATTTTTTTTTGTTTCACCTAAAAGGAAAGACGCTAAATTTGTGCCATTACAGAATATAATTCATACATCTATAGATTCTACTACAGTTTCAGTTATGTTATCATTAATAAAGAGTAGTAAGATAAGGAATACTTGTTGCATCAAATCAAATTTGGTGGCCCAAATTTTACTTCACCGTCCTTTCATTTCAATCTAACATTTAAGCAAGAGGCGAAAGCAACAGATATCATCTAAACCTCAGAGTTGAGGCATCTCCGAAACTACGAAAGGAGAAGGATGGAGACCTTGAGCTTGTCGAGCTGCGCTTGGGTGACCTTGGAGGATCTGAAACCCAACTGAAACGACCTGCTGGAAGCCAAAGCGGCCTCCCTGCGGGCGTCCTCGTTGTCCTCGCCGTCTGCCGGCATGGACGCCGTCACCAATTAGGGCGCGATTATGCTGCGGAGGAGTTGGCGACGGCCTCGAGTGTTTTTCTTTTTCTTCGTTGGATCAATTAGGTCGAATTGGATTAGCACCCGAAAAAATTATTCATCTCTTTTTTTTTAATAAATAGTATTCTATGTACCGATCATAAAAATTAGAAATGATATTCAATAAATCCGATGAAAAAAATTGTTAAATTATTTTTTTTGTTAATTCATTTTTTAAAACCAGCTTTTCTTATGCGGTAGGATTTATAATTGAACTTTACTTTTTAAATTAATATATTCTTTTTTTTGTCACATAGGCTAATACCTTGAAATTTAGTTTGGCCGACACGGGCCGTGTCCAAGACGGACACGGACTATGTTATGAAAATGGTCCGAGTCCATCAGGAACACATGTCAGGTTGCATGTACGAAGATTGAATTGGAATCAGATTAGAATTTAAGACTTTAAACCCTAATTTCCCACCTATATAAATCTTTAACTCCAAAAAAATAATCTTTCAAAACCTATAGTTCTGCCCTAGCCATTAGGTGACTTGTCTCTCCCCTCTCTTCTTCTCCTCCCCTCTCCTCTCTTCTTTCTCTTAAACATTAGCCTCGGGATTTGTGCTAGGAAGTGTGACATAGAAGACAACACGCAGAACGAAAGAGATAATTCTGAGACGTATATAAGATAATTGCAAAGTATGTAAATAGGATAATAATTAGGGTTCTTAATATGCAATTGAATGATGATTTGCTCCTATTGAAATCATTTTTATTATGGATTTATCGGATTAATGATCTTCTTCCTCAGGTTTTCGAAGACGGAATGTATGATCATGGACATTATAATTAATAGTTTCTTAATCCTTGTGAATTGTGATCATGGACATTACCAAAAAATAATTATAGAATTAAATAAAATTTATCATAATTAGATGAGTATATGTCGATCAAAAAGCTTAAAAGAGACTTATGAAATATTTAAAGTTAACAAAACAATTACAAATGTTGATGCTTAGGTAAATTTGTTATTAGAAAACGGTAATCCGCACTATGTGTTTGCATTTTAGAATAAATAATAATAGACTTTAAACAATAAAGATATATTCATGTTACATTGTGTTCCCAATTGAAATAAAAATAAAGAATATATTTAAAATTTTCTGAAGATTTGTACACTTTATTTAAAGTTAGACTATATCATTTCTAGCCGCCTAAAATATTCGATTTAATATCTTAGCTATTATTATTATTATTATTATTATTATTATTATTATTATTATTATTATTATTATTATTATTATTATTATTATTATTATTATTATTATTATTATTATTAAATTTGTTTCTAGTTAACTAGTCTAGTGACTGATGCGATACACATACATTACTAAAATAATTAAATAATATAATTTATAAGATTTAATATACTTATTAAGCATCAAGTGTCTTGTAGTGATGCTTATTAAATTTCATAGGCCATATTTTTTTTGCCAAATTTATGGTTCATTATTTATATTCTATTGAATGATTAAGATGTACTCGGTATCTCTATAAAACACTTGATGCTTAGTAAATACATTAAATTCTTATTTATATAAGGATATAATGTACATACTAAGGACTTGATGCATAATAAAGATGTTGAGCACATCTTACCCGGTGAATCATAAATTAATAAACGATTATGATTTATAAAATTAATCATTGATTATGTATGTATTGAAGGGCTAAGATGTGTTTAACATCTCTACTAAGTATCAAGTGCTTTGTAGGCATATTGAACCCTTTATATAATTAAATATTTATCTTTGAAAATCGATCCAAGTAAAATTGAGGATATTAAATTATAAAATACTTGAAGATTACAAAAAAATTCTAAAATATTAATATAAAGGTAAAATTGTTAATTTAGATTTTTTATGTTTATTTTTATTAAACACTTATACATTGTATTAAAATTTAATATTTATTATTATATTCTTAGAAATTTATAGTTTCAACATTTTTTACATGTAGAGATAAATTAAAAAAATAGAAAGTAACAAGTTTGCATCTAATTTATGTACTTTTCTACTTTCCTCACCTTATATAAATATATTACATAAGGATTTAACGAAGATATACCTTATTTAAGTAGGATACACCATGTATTTTATTATTTAGATTGTTGGATCCAAGATCTATAGTTGACAAAAATAAGTAGAAAATAAAAAACTTAAATAGACTATTCAAACTGACCACACATCCTAGGTCCAACGGTCCATAGGGTACATAGTGTATCCTACTTAAATAAGGTACATCTCTATTAAACCCATTTTAAATATGCTAGAATGAATTTTAGAATTTAAATTTGTAATAAAAAAATGTTACAACAATCATGCATCATCTCAATCTTTATTTTTCAAGGCTAACAATCAAACATTTTCAACATTAAATTTTATTCATTTGACCAACCCTTATAATTTGATCCCTAATTCTATCTCTAGCTCCCAATTTTTTTTAAATCCCAAAATACCTCTATAACCAATTCAAGTTGAGAATTTAGATTTAATTACCCAGAATCCCAAATTTAATCACCAAATATTTATTTCCTTATTTCTTCTTTTCTCCTCGTGATTACCCTAGTCGGCCCTAGTTTTTTTCACTCTTTTTTGCTTTCTTGCATCCAAAGGAAAATCATTCCTCTTTTCCGCAATCTTTTCTCTTTATCGGTCAACAAGAAATGAAATTGGACGAAGGACATAGGAGCGACAATGAGGAGAAGGATCATTGCAAAGGAACGAAAGGACAGACTAACAATGAAGAACAAAACAACAAACATATAGACTAATATGTGGTACTTTGGTGGATCACATGTAGATCAAAAATCTTAAATAGATGAACTTATCCTTCAGATTTCATATCTTCATGTCCATAGAAAGTGATATTGTTTTATAACCCCCATATTTGATCTATTGATTTATTGTATTGGTTTCCCTTTGATTCTTCATATTGGTTTCCCTTGATGTATCGAAGAATTTTATTGATAACATAATCCCTCTTATCTAATGGATTAGAATAATTATTGTTGTTAAGAAAATGAGATTTATGGATTCATAGAGATGTTTGTGGTTTATTCAATGATATCACATATTGTAATTTTGCCCATATTTCACATTCTCTTTTTTGACGATAATTTGACCGAGCTATAGTTGTCTAAAATTTGTGTATAATATATCAAAAAGTAAATCTTGAAGTCTAGTTTAGATAGAAACTTGTTTCATATCAATCTTAGTTATATTGTGAAAGTTATGTTCAAAATACCAAGACACTCAATCTATCCTGAATCATATTATGATCGTTCTATAAAATACATAGTCACAAGCATTAGATCTGAAAGGAGACCCTTTTCTGCATTCAAAAATTGATAGTTAGATCAATAGAACACTCAATTATGACCATGACACCAAAATTACGCCTAGGGAGTCATAACCGATCAAGTGTAGGCATCACGGCCCGTAACCAACAAAAATCAAAAGATATAGTGTTCGATCACGATCGTGATGCCCTTGTCACGACTCGTGACCATTGTAAACGAAAAGATCGTGTTTGGTCATGGTCGTCATGCCCTTGTCACTACTCGTGACCCATGCATCGTGAAAATGTCAGGACACTGGAAATATTTTCGGACTCGTCCTTACTGTTGAAATATGAAACCAAATAAAGAACAACCTAGAATGCACAAATAGGAGTTCTAACTACTCTCATAGATCAGACCTCCTAAAATAATTCTAGGAATCATTACGGGCAACTCTCAAATACTCGATGATTCCCATCCACTCTACTCAGATATCACATGTTAAGACTACTCAGCTGTAAGTGGGATCAAATCAGCAATAAGTAGTGCCTCTCGGTCTTACTTTCGCCGAACAAAGGTGAATCGAATACAACCTCTTAAGATTCTACTCTCCTCTTGGGTCATCGTAGTATCCAACAACACCATCTATCTTCTTAGATAGAGATTGCAATGAAGCCATACTCGGATTCACATCATAAGAACAAACTATGAATACCCATAAATTTCAGCAAACAAGAACATAAACTCAAGAGCAAATTGGAAAGTTGTAATGGAAATATATTACAACACTTAGCTGTAGGAAATGGTCTATACCCATTTCAACATGTAATCAACGACCAATAGGATGTACTTGTATTATCTTGAATACATCAAATTCTACTATTAGAATCCTGGATCGGGGCATCTTTTGTCGCTTAGATATAGATCCAGAACGCTGGAAGTTGTCATCGGATGAGACGTAATTGTGTATGTCCTTGAAGAGAGTCTGCCAATAAAATCTTGCATGGAGTATCTGCATGGCAGTCCTCTAGGTGCTGTCATTCCTTCATAAGTTGGGGTGTGACCGTCTGCTATGATGGAGGTAGTTTCTTCAGCAGGGACACATCTTCTTAGAAGTACATCTGGACACTCTTTGAATAGTAGGGGGTCATCCCAATAGTAGTGTTTAGCTTTAGACAAAAATTTCTCTCTTTGCTGCTTAGATAGACCTGGGGCAGCACATTCTCAGTTAGATAATTTGCAAAATCAGCAAACCAGGGGTATCTCTCGAGTGTCTAACACCCACAGTTGTTCATCTAGAAAGGTCTCAATGATTGCTGGTAGCTTGGTACAAGAAGGAGGTAGGTGATGCAGTCTTGACAAGTGATTGATGACTTGGTTTTCTGCTCCACTTCGATCCTTTATTTTCAAGTCAAACTCTCGTAGCAGCAGTATCCATCGGATGAGCCTAGGCTTCACCTCCTTCTTATAAATAGATATTTAAGGGTCATATGATCAGTGTAATGATGACCTTTGACCCCATCAAGTGTTGCCTAATCTTCATTGCAAACACAATCGCTAGCAACTCCTTCTTAGTGGTGGTGTAGTTCAACTGAGCGGAGTCAAGTGTCCCACTGGCATAATATATGACAAAGCTCTACTTATCTCTTTTCTTCCCCAAGACCGCTCCAACCACATTATCACTTGTGTAACACATAACTTCAAAGGGCAGGGTCCAATCTGAAGGCAGTATGATTGGTGCTAAGGTCAGGGCAAACTTAATCCTAGTGAAAGCTTCACGACATGTTGAGTCGAATATGAATTCTACATCTTTTAGGAGCAACTAAGTCAAGGGTCTTGCTATCTTAGAAAATTATTTGATGAATCTTCTGTAGAACCCTGTGTGACCCAAGAAACTTCGAATCCCCTTGATATTTGTGGGTAGGGGCAGCTTAGCAATGACCTCCACCTTGGTTTGGTCCACCTCTATTCCTTGACTTGATATCACATGACCCAAGACTACCCCCTACTGAATCATAAAATGAGACTTCTCCTAATTGAGTACAAGGTTCACTTATTGGCACTTACGTAGTACTTGTTCCAAATTTGTGAGACAACAAGAAAAGAATGAGCCATAGATGGAAAAGTCGTCCATAAATACCTCCACAATATTTTAAATGAAATAAAAGAAAATCGTTGTCATACACCTTTGAAAATGACAGGTGCGTTACAAAGCCCAAGGGGCATCCTTGGCAAAAGTGTGTATAGGGGCAGGTGAAGGTGGTCTTCTCCTGGTCGACTAAGTGAATGGGTACTTGGAGGAAGCTTGAAAAGTCATATAAGTAACAAAAATATTTATGCTTTGCCAACTTCTCTAACACTTGGTCAATAAAAGGCAAGGGGAAATGGTTTTTTAGTGGCTTTATTTCTTTTTCGGTAGACCGGTATCCAAGGCTACTAGCACCTGATTAATCTAGTTCAAGGGGATAAATGACCTCTCCCAAGAAAGTGTTGGTGCGGGGGCTTAAACTCAGGGCTATTAGCTCCCTCGTCCCTCGACCTCAGGGCTCAGACTCTGCTACCATCTGAACCAACTCTTGTTGGTTCTAGTGACTTTGTTTAACTTTCGGAAATCAACACACATTCTCCAACCAGTAGTAGTCTTGGTGGAGATGCTTTCACCCTTGTCATTTTCAATCACAGTAACACCTCCTTTCTTGGGAACAACCAGGATGGGGCTGACCTAAACAGTAAGGACTATCAGATATAGGGTAAATTAAGCTAGAGTCTAAAAGCTTTAGGACCTCTTTCTTTACAACTTCTTGAAGGTTAGGGTTTAACCTTTGCTATCCCTCAATGATAGACCTGGTGTTATCCTCTAATGGTATTCAATGCATACATAAGGATGGACTCAGACCTCTAATTTCACTCATGGTGTATCCTATAGCCTTGTACTTTTAAAGTATCCTTAGCAGTTGGTCAGTTTGATCAGGATTTAGGGCCGAGCTTACAATTACAGGATATGTGGAATTGGGCCCAAGAAATTCATACATGATGATAGTGGGAAGAGGCTTCATCTCTACATGAGGTGTAGTAGTAGATTCCTCGATCGAGAGAGTTGCTATATTTGGAAAGATCTCAATAGCGGGGTTAGTCTCGACCGGGTAGTTGGCATTATCATTGTCACATCATTGTCACACCCTAGTTAGTTGTTGGCTGCTACCAACCAACAAGTCCATGCAGTCACTTATTCCAAGAGTCTTAGGAACTCCATCTTTTGTAGTTTGTAATGGATAATTCAGGCTTTCAACTTGGATAACTGTAGATACCTCTTGAATTGCTTCCTCCAAGACCTCATCTGCTTCAAAGACATTGTCATAGGATGGAGCCTTCGTCGCTTGTTGATGTGTGCTACGTATACATGTAAATCGCTAGCAAGTGTACTAGTCGTATCAAGTAATAAAGAATGAGTGGAGTGTCGACCCCATGAGGAAATTGTTATCCTAAAGTTAACTCACTGAACTAAAGAGAGGGGTACGTTGACTTTGAATATGTTGTGTCCAAAAGAATTCAAACTAAAAACAATTGGTAATGATATGATCATGAAGCGTCAGAATGATGACATCAAGCAATGGACTCAGATGAATAAGTAGGGAAAAATCTAACCTAAAAGATTAAATTTCAAATCCACCAATTCCTAAGAGGATCAAGGTTTACCTAAAATCTGATGTTCTCTCTAGGATACATCAACTATCTCAAACCTATAGACTTTATTGCTCTTTTTCAAGATGACAATATATTCTATTAACGTTTTGAGATGCAATGAACTGTAATCCCTAAATTATGAATTAGCAATCATTGCTCGTCTCTCCGTGATAACGAACGCGTTGAAGTTTCTTGAAAAATAAAACCTTTCGCGTATTTGTTAACATAGCGTTGGATGAGGGATACCCCCTTTCTTTCTCCATGGCCTGCTTCCGCCTTACTCAAACTTGCGACTTGATAAGAGTACCTGGTTAACTGCTGACTTTCTTTGCTAGCTCACTCGAAACTATGTCTTCAGGAGGCACTTGAGTATCTTACTGGCCGCTTGATCTGTAACCGAAACAAAAAGATTCCTTTCCTTGGATGATAATCTCACAAACCTCACATCCGGTATTCCTCTCCTAGGATAATACTAAGTGTGGTATGAAATGTTTGACTAAAATAATTCATAAATCAATTCAGGCTTGCATATGAAATCAACAAGTGTTGGATAACTTGATAATTAATGTAGATGATAACTTTGGAACCCAATAAATATTGTTGAAACTTGTCGATGGCGAACACTACATTGAGCAGTTCTTTCTCAGTAGTTCTGTAGGTCATTTGAGCCGGATCTAAGGTCCGACTAGCATAATAAATCACATGATGAACTTTATCAACCTTCTTCCCCAGAACAGCTCCAACTGCAAAGTCGCTCGCATCACACATGATCTCCTAGGGGAGAGACAAATCAGGTGCTTTAACAATAGGGGCAGTTGTTAGGGCAGTCTTTATCTTCTCGAAAGCTTCTAGGCATGATTGATCAAATTGAAATTCCACATCTTTTTGCAGTAATTGAGTTAGTGGCTTTGTAATCTTGCTGAAATCATTTATGAACCTGCGGTAGAAACCCACATGTCCAAGGAAAGATCTCACTCCTTTGATGTTTGTAGGTGGAGGAAGCTTCTACATGACTTCCACCTTTGCTTTATCGACTTTGATCCCATTCTTGGAGATAATGTGGCCGAGAACCACATCTTCGCGTACCATGAGATGACACTTCTCCCAATTCAATACTAGATCCACTTGTTCACATCTCTGTAAAACTTTCTCAAGATTCGTTAGACAAGATGCAAAGGAGGATCCATAGACTAAGAAGTCATCCATGAATACCTCCATAGTATTTTCAATAAAATATGAGAAAATAGACATAATAGCACGTTGAAATGTGGTTGGTGCATTGCACAAGACAAATGACATCCTTCGATAGGCAAAGGTGCCATATGGACAGGTGAACATGATTTTTTCTTGGTCATCGGGGTGGATGGGGATCTGTAAAAATCCAGAAAAGCCATCCAAATAACAAAAATAATCATGCATGACTAATCTTTCTAACATTTGATCTATGAAGGGTTGTGGAAAGTGATCTTTCCGAGTAGCTTTGTTCAGCCTTCGGAAGTCATTACACATTCTCCAGCCTGTGACAATCCTAAAGGGGGTCAATTTTCATTTTTCATTAAGCACCACAGTGATGCCTCCCTTTTTAGGGACAACTTGAACATCACTAACCTAGTTACTATCAGAAATAGGGTAAATGACTCCTACGTCTAGCAATTTAAGAACTTCATATTTGACTACATCTTTCATGTTAGGATTCAAGCATCTTTGGCCTTCAATGGAAGGTTTAGAGGCTTCCTCCATGGGAATTTTGTGCATACAGATAGTAGGATTGATACCCATATTGTCATCTAGGGAGTATCAAATAACTTACTTATGGGACCTGAGAACATCTAACAATTGGAATGTTTGATCAGGATTTAGAGCAGAACTAACAATGACATGATAAATAGACTCAAAGCCTAGGAATTCATACTTTAAGGTATAAGGAAGTACCTTCAATTCTACCTTTGGCGGTCTTCTGTCATCATGGGCAAGTTGTGAAGCAGGTGATAATATTGTTGGTAACGTTGGTTGTGATGCCATTAGTAACAACTTTTCAATTTTAAATTCTTTAGAATCCTCCTTGTCATCCAAGATCTTCTTGTAAGCTTTAACGTCCGGATCTTGGGATTCATCTTCTTCATGATTAAGTAAGCAATTTAGCAGAGGGTCGGTTTGATGCATTATGACTAAAATTTCTTTGACAACATCTTGAACAACTTCAGCAGAGAAGTCAATGTCTTGTTCAAAATCATGAAATTTCAACACCTTGTTCAGATTAACTCAATTTTGTCTTCGCCGATATTGAAAGATAGCTTTCCATTCTTCAGGTCGATTACTGTCCTTGCGGTAGCAAGGAATGGACGACCTAGGATAAGTGGCATGATGTTCTCTTCGTCCATGTCTAGGACAACAAAATCGGCAAGGATATAAAATTTTCGACGCGGATCGACACATTTTCAGGATACCCTCAGGACGTTTGACTGAACGATCAGCCAATTGCAGAATCATGCTTGTAGGCTTCATCTCGTAGGAGTGTAGCTTCTTAAATAAAGATAGCGGAATGATGCTGATGTTAGCTCCTAGATCACATAATTTTCGGCTGACCTTCAAGCATCTGATTTCATAGGGAATAAAGAAACCCTTGGGGTCCTTCAACTTTGGTGGAAGTCGATTCAGAATGGCGGCGCTTTCTCCTTCAGCTAGGGCCACCATCTCTTGAACATTAATCCTTCTCTTCTTCGAGTCTTTCAGGAACTTTACGAATGTCGGCATTTGCTGGATCGCCTTTGCAAAAGGAATGTTCACATGAAGCCTTTTGAGAACTTCAAGGAACCTAGTGAATCGTTGATCCTTTTGAGCCTTCGTCAAGCGTTGAGGAAATGGTACTACTAGTTTGTAATTAGCTATGATGGTCACCTTGGGTTGATCTTTCGGTGTAGCATTGTCACAAGCGGTATCACTAGTGGGTGAAGATAATAGTTGTGCTACCGATTGTGACGTCAAGAGATGAAGATCATCTTGACTTGGTGGAAATTCGCCAGTAGGTACTTCTTCAATATCCTCCTCTTATTCATTAGGCTTGATTTCAGGTGCCGAAGAGGATAGAATGTGGCTCGATTGAATTGGTCCTCTTGACTCAAACTCCTTGCTGCTTCAAAGAACAACAACCTTGTACTGCTCTAGGGTTTGTTTCAGGTTGACCTGGAAAGACACCAGGTCTTCTTGCTGAGGACTCAGCTTGCTGGGCAATATGGGTCTCCAACAACTTATTGTGCGTGGAAAAGCCCTCAATCTTTGGAGAATAGTTGCTGCATGGTCTTATTGTGTTGCTGAAGTGTTTGACTTTGTTGTTGCCGAAATCTCATTAGGGAGGCCTGTTGTTGCATCAAATTCTCCATCATCTGTTCGAGGTTAGACTTAGGAGAGGGTAGTGCAAGCTGGTTGTTGGCATTTGGATTTTGCAGGGCAAGTGCATTTGGAGCAGGTAATGATTTGAAGATGTTTTGGAATTGGTTGTTCGGTTTGAAATAGGACTACTGAGTTGGTGGTTGATGGTAATGGTTGTTTCGATAGGAAAAATTCGGATGATCTCGCCAACCAGGGTTATAGGTTTTGGGAATTAGGGTTGTTCTATGGTCTTTGCTGGTTTTGCTGACCAAAAGGTATAATAACATTCAGTTGTTGTTCTTCAAGGTCTTGGACATAGTAGGGTGATGATGGTTGAAAGGAAGAGATTTGGCAAGTAGTGGCAAGATGGCAGAACCATTGCGATTGTCACACCTTATGTCGCCAGTTGACACAACAAGCTTGTGACACCTGGTGGTGACCAACGTTGAGGGTGATTTTCTCAAATACTTTTTGTATGGCATCCTCCACCTTGTGTGTGATTTGGTCCCAGCCTCCAGTGCTAGAACACGCTTGAACTTCTTTGCTAATGCACTACTTCCCGAAGCTTACACCGAACACTGTCCTTAGTGTTTTGGACCAGCTGAAGGAAGTATACAATAATGCATGAAAACAAAATGAAATGACACAAAAGAAAATACAAAGAGATGCGACCTAGTCTATTCCTATGGTGGTGGTGGCGGTGGTGGATAGAACAACAATGCTCCATAATGCCCTTGGTCAACTTGATGATCATGCATGCATCGGACCATGTTCTGAGTCCTCTCCTAGCAGGCGCGGATATCATGAACATCACACTGAATAAAAGTCAAAATAGTATGCATAGCAAAAAAATCGTAAGAAACATGCACACTAGTAGGGTCGACGTCCATGTAAGTGGGTTGGTCCTATTGGCCTCGCTCTGGTACACAGCGATGTGGAACAATCGGAGGTGGCCAAGGTGCGTCTGATGGCAGGATAATCTAGTTGTCCTAGTTGGAGGGGTCAAACCTCTCCGACTTAGAACACGGCAACACAAAATCGGTGTCCTTGAAGAAGAATACATTGATGCTCCCTTAAATTCCCCCAAGCTTCATTGCTTGGACAATGCGATGATCCAAAAACATTGTATTATCCATCGAATCAATATCCTCCAAGTCGAGCTTCAGGTGCTGGGCAAGGGGAGTAATAAGAGCACCAATGATGACCGTCCCCTTGTCATTGACAAAAGTGTGGGTGGCCATGCAGTAGATGAAGAACATCTCGGGTTTCATGACCGAGCCATCAATGTCGCCTCTCCCGAAGATGGTGTTGGAGAGGATTCAGTGCACATAGCGGAACACATGTTGGAGAGGATTCGTCGTGTGATAATTCAAGTGCTCAACCCCGGTGATCCTCTTATAGAAGTCTATTTCATCAAAGTATTTGGGCACCCAGTTCGTTAGGAAACTGGTAAGCTATTAAACTCCATCAGCGATAAAGAAAACTTCGTGTTGTAGAGCTGGAAAGAGTAAGAAGGCCTTTTGTATCCAGTCGAGTTCTTGACTTCAAAAGAACTCAGGAACTTGAGAGTAAGGAACTCATATGTAGGCCACCACTGGCGGATGAAAAAGTTGAGGCCGATGTTGTCGAACAACTGATGAACGAAGTCCCTCAAGTTGTACTCCAACATGGTTGCGTCGTGAGAAAAGCGGGTGGGCCCAATCCGGAGAAGACGAAGAACTCCCTCCCGTGCCCGATGATCAATCTTCTTTAGCACCAACTTGATCAGCCTCTGAATAAGTTCTTAGGCGAGAGGCGGGGCTGGCACCTCAGGAATGGGATCCTCCTCGAGGCGACATGTCAGCATCTTCTTGCGGTGAGGACGGCTGGAACTCGCCATCTGGTCACGGCCCGTGATAGGTGGTTATGGGTCGTGAGAGTGTAAGTTGCGGGGCATGAGGCACTTCAACGGCTACTGCAGAGGCGTTGAACACTGGTCTAGAACTAGTTACGGTCCGTGATGGAATATTACGGGCCATAATATGCTTTGTTGTGGGCCGTCACAAAAGTTGTGAGGCGTGAGGGTGAATTGACATAGCTGCCGCAGAGGGTCACGGGGCGTGAAGAGGAGTTACGGCCCGTGACGTCGGAGGTTGTGACTCATGAAGGATGTCGCGGCCGCCATGATGTGCGTCTTCTTCATTGTCACAACCCGTTCTGGAGTTTAACGGGTCATGAAGTAGTTGTTGAGATGGAAGTCACCGAAGTTGGAGAAGAAGGTCGATGATGTTTCGTCTGACGTCGAAGTGCTTGGTCGCCTGCCATCTTCTGAATGCAGATGAGCTCACACTACCAAAGGGAAGCCGCTTCGCCGATTGTTGTTGATTTCATCGGAGAGAAAGAGTCAGAGAAGATGGATGAGTGGAGCGTTGGCGATGGAGAAATTTGCAAAAGCGTTAGTATATATAGAGGAATAGGGCACCCATCACGGTTGTAATAAATCTGTTGCAGGCCATGAAGTTAATGTTGAATGATCAAATCTGGGTTCACGAGGCATCACGGGTGTTTATGAGGTGTTTGACCGCTTTTGGGCTGTGAGATTTAGTCGTGGGGGCGTTAAATGTAGGTAGGCGGTAGATGCACGGCAGGTGAAATAAATTCGAGTCATTACGACCCTTGAAGGATGTAACGACCCGTAAATCGGGTGCACTCGAGGTAATGGGTCTAGGTATGTTTACTTACGGGTCGTTATAGGACATGACGACTTGTGATATTAGGTGTTACAAAGTGTATCTAAGGTTCTAATGGAACCTAACAGCCCATAACTCAAGGTACTAGAGGGTTCAACGGACCTAGGGTTAGGACTTACAACTCGTTAAAAAAGTGATTACGGGTCATGACAAATGAAAATCAAGGGTGCGCCATCCCTGTTGAAGTCGTAACCTAGGGTGATGGGTCGTTAATCATGTACATGTCGACGTCCTTAGGTGTAATTGATCCTTCACGGATCGTGATGAAATTTTACGGCCCATAGTGATGGCAGTAATGGTGTGGGCCCAAGGTCGTAATGGACCTTGACGGGCCATAAATCGGGATACTCAGAGGTTCGCTACTCTCAAAACCTTGACTTACGACCCGTAACCAATGATCACGGGTCATGACAAATGCGGTGAATGTTCACACGCCCTCTGTCGACCCCGTTATTATCTCCTACGACCCTTGATGACGCTCAGGAAACATTTGGGTTTCATATTACGGCCCGTGACACAAAGTCACAACCTGTGACACAAATTTTTCATCCCTCTAGGTTGTACTGTCGAACCCGTAACGAAATGTTATGGATCGTTAACCAGGTTGCAATAAACAGTTGTGAGTGTTATGGGTCGTGACAAGTTGTAACGACCCGTGATGTCTTCTCCAAGCTTCGGCCAACTACTTTACTAGTCGTGATAGCATCGTGCGGGTCGTGATCTAGAGTTTCATGGCCCGTAATGATTCCTCACGGCCCGTGATGACATGGAAATTATGCTAAGGTCAATGATTCAATTATGTTAGGCAACCATAAGCCTAGATTGAAGGATCTAGATGGCACCAAGAGGGGGGGGGGGGGGAGT
>LTAE01002410.1:39767-44224 GCA_001647135.1 Pontederia paniculata | reverse complement strand
AAGAATGATCATGGGGAGAGGGGAAGAATTCTCTTACCTAGGACCGACCACATAATTTCAAAATAATAATTTGTGGCTCCACCCCTAGGGATTATTTATAACCCAAGAGTCCAGGTTTATTGGACAATCACTGAATATTTCATATTTAAATTAATTAGGAAATAACTAGGATTCTGATTTTTATTTCCTAAATATATTTGGAGGAGATAAAATCTGAGAGGATTCGAATTTGAATTTGAGTGTTGGGATATTTGGAAATTTGGAAATTTATGGGGAGTTACACATATATTCGCATTAATAAATTTATAGAAGAATACGAGAGGAAGTGATAAAGTATTATACTTGCCCTTATTTTATACCTAAGGGATAATCTCATTATTTGTGGCTTATAAAATTTATATTAATATTTATTCATATAATTTTGAGTAACTTTATATATATTGAAATTATTCAAAACACAATAAAATGCATATATCTATATAATCTCTTAATTATTTAGATCTCCATTGAATTTCTCAGGTGCTTTCAAAAAATAAAAATAAAAAACATCTAAATTATTTTGGATTTAAAAAAAAAATACGTTTCATGTCGGGTCGTGCCAACTCTTACGTCCCTAAGTCAATGTAAGAAAAGAACTTTAATCTAGTTTATTGTTAGAATCACATTTTTTCAAAAGTTTATGCTCGGTAACTTTAATCTAATTTACCCTCGATAAGTAAATCTAAAAATTCTAAATAAAGAAATATCTAAAAGTAAAATTGCTAAATAAATTCAATCCTAAAATATCCGGGCACTCAAACTCACTGTCTCTCTCTTCTCTCTTCCACCATGATAGTCTTGATAGATAAACATGCTATTTGAGAAGAAACAATAACAACACTCAATTCACCACTCAAACTTTGGATCTGGTTCTCGAACAATAACTGAAAAGAAAAGAAAAACTATTTCGTTAACCTCAAGAGGCAGCATGTGAGCAGAAATCAATTCTATACAATACATTTTCCTTCTATAGCTGGAAGGATGTCTGTTTCATGTGGAAGGCTCTGAATTGTATGCTTATCCTCACAAATCTCATTCCATTTGCACCTCAGTATTTTTCGATAAGAAATTAATCGAATATACAAAAAGATAAATAAACGAAAGAGCGTACAAAATTGACCTTCCAAAATTAAAATAAGTGAATTAAGGTGTACAGGAAAATTGCTGAAATCCCAAGTGTTCAAAACTTGGGTAGTGCTTAGACGTGAAAGTGGAAAAATATGGTTATTTTCTTTTAAGCTCTTTGAGCTATAGCATAATTTTTACTTTTTCAATCCTAAGTTTTCAAAATTTTGCTTTCTACCATCGAATTTTTAATATTTTTTTACTTAATTATCTTCTTTGGCTATCGTCTCATTCTCTATGATTTACTCTTTTAGAATAAAACTTTTTGTT
This sequence comes from Pontederia paniculata, assembly GCA_001647135.1. Lineage (NCBI taxonomy): Eukaryota > Viridiplantae > Streptophyta > Magnoliopsida > Commelinales > Pontederiaceae > Pontederia > Pontederia paniculata. Next base: position 42,790 of record LTAE01002410.1, on the reverse strand, counting down.
CTCTCGTTGGGTCAAGCTCGCATCTGCTCTGATTGGGTCAAGCTCACCTCTCTAAGTTTGGAGTAATTTTTATAAATAGTCTCTTAATTTTGCTCGAATTTTTCTTTAATTCTCGAATTTTAATTTGTGATAAATTGATTCCCTAACTTCACAACTTATTTATCGAAGTTCCTTTTACATGAGATAGTAGGTTTTTCGATTTCTTTCCATGTGGTAAAGCCATGTAAGCAAAAAAAAATATTGATGTGAATTTTTTTTTCGAATAGTGCTCTAACTTTACTCAATTTTTATTTTGATCCCTAACTTTAAATCTTAATCAAATGATCTTCTAACTTTAGTTTATAACTAAATGATCTCTAAACTTTATAATTCATTCATCGAAGATCCGTTTATTTAAGAAGATTAATTTGTCAATTTTTTACTCAACATGAAAATTTATTATTCTTTGTGTCTATATTATTTTTATGTACTCTTGAGAATAACATGGACACAAGGAATATTATTAGTTTTATCTCCAACAAGATCAAAATAATGTTTACAAATTTTACTAAAAAAATGAGATCAACCGATATCAAATTCATCAGCACGTGCATCTTCCTCCCGACATGATCAAAGTTTCTTAACTTTGATGGTTGTTGACCTCCATTTTTCTGATGAAATTTGTAAAAATTGATTTACTTCTGTAGATGAAAACTAACAAGATTTATGGTATCCACGTAGTTCTCACGAATTCATATAACAATATAGACACAAAAAATATTAATTTTCATGTTCTCGAGTGGATAAAAAATTGATAAATTAATATTCTTAAATAATAATATTTGATGGATGGATATAGAGATCATTTAGTTGCAAACTAAAATTAGATGATCATTCGGTTACAAACTAAAGTTAGGGCCTTAGGGGACTAAAATGTGCACTGAGTAAAGATAAGGTACTATTAAAAAATAATAATTAAATTCCACGTCGACATTTTTATTTTTATTTTTTTGCTATGTCACATTATCACATGGAAAGAAATTAGAAAACCTACTATCTCAAGTTAAAGGGATCTTGATGAACAAGTTGTGAAGTTAAAGGACCAATTTGTTACAAACTAAAGTTCGGGGATCAAAGTGGGACATATTAAATTTAAGGGACTATCTACAAAAATTACTCGCAAGCTTGCAAGAAAAGATGGAGCTTGCAGAGCACAAGCTCGTTTGCAAGCTAGTAGGCAAGGTTCATATGAAATTTTAAAAGATCATGAGTGCAAAATGAAAATTTAAAATTTAAGATTAGATGAATAAAAAATTATGGGTTCAAAAAATTTAAAAGAAAATAATCTTAAAAATTATGAATGACGAATAAGAGAATATATAGATGAAACGAGAATAAGGAAGATAATGAATACAAAAATTGGAATACAAATATTCATGCTAGTAATGACGGATTCTCATGGTCAAAGAGGGAATTTTAAATTCAAATGAAAAAAATCATATATAATCTTTCAACTTTAATCTCTTATCTTTTAACATTTTTCTCACATTAGTATCCCTTCAATTTTGTATATTTTATTCGACATATATATCATTTTACCAACTACCTTATTTTTTTTCTTTCATTGATTGAGTATAGGGATGATAATATTCTCAAAAATTTGAGGAACCCAATAAAGAATCTCTTCTCGAAGTCTTGGCTTCGGGGAGTTTTTCTTCCAAGAGTAGGGATGGAGACATAGTCTTCGCATTTTATCCAAGGAGCGGGGATGGAGACATAGTGTCCGCATTTTAATTTGGGAAATAAGGAAGAGAATATTACCATCGCCCTCACCACATACATTTCTTTAAATTTATTGTGTCAATCTGGTAATGTCTAAATAGTATTTATTTTGAAATAAATATTTAAATGTTTAAAAATATGTATACACTACAACAAAATTATAAATATTATTTATAATTTTATTATGAATTTTCTTTATTTTTATATTAAAGTCCATGGAGTCGAGGGAAATGATCCGTTCATAGAATACGTTTTTTGCGCCCTAGAAATTTGGGAGGAGGGTATGTGGTTGTGGTTGAGCTAGGTGTGGGTCAACATAGGTGGGACGAGGAACATATCCCCTAATCCGATCATGTGCCATTACTAACTAAATGCATTCATATAGACATTTTGTATTATTATTATTATTATTATTATTATTATTATTATTATTATTATTATTATTATTATTATTATCATCATCATCATCATCATCATCATCATCATCATCATCATCATCATCATCATCATCTCGATAAATGTTACATTAAATAAGGTTACTTTTTATTTGATGGTTGTCTTATATACATGATTTATAATTATGTAAGACCTAACATGAGATCATCATGACATATTTTATTATAATAATAATATATAATACCACATATATATGCAAATGAAAGAAAAATTTTATTGTAATTAATAAAAGGGTCAAATAAGTAAAAAGAAAAAAAATTGAAGGACTAATAATGTAAGAAAAAGAATAAAAAAAATAAAAGACAAAAAGGTTGAAGGATTAATTGTAATATTCATGACTTAATACAAACAAGATTTCATATGTTTACGTCATATTATGTGATTTATATAATTTTGTAATAACTATATTAAGGTAAAAGCTTAAACCTTAATAATTGAAGCACTGAAGGTGACAAAATTAAGAACAAGCCTTGATTAAAAATAAGCTCAAATTAAGAACAAAAGTAGAAGCTGATAGTTTATGTTGATGTTAAACCACCTTTGGATCGTTCGAAAATGGTGAAATTAAATATGTGAGTTTCATTTCAAGTCTATTTTCCACATTTTTTTTGGAATTTCCTTGATCAAAGTTGTATACTAGAAGATATGTATACAAAATTAAGGATCACTCAATTTGTTTCATAATATACATAGGCTAACATGATAATTATGTGATAATTCAAATACTACAACTTTAAATATGTTATTTTAATCACAAGAATTTATCTATGTCTACTCTCTAGGACATCTAGAATCATATAAAATGG
>LTAE01002410.1:29767-34767 GCA_001647135.1 Pontederia paniculata | reverse complement strand
GTGCGATAGAATTTCTCTTTAATTTTATTGGGTACTTTTCTATCACAAAAGACTCTAGTAGCCTTCCTCCACTTACACCAATCAGCTTGAATTATATGGTTAACATCATCATCAATCTCCCATCTTGTCTTATAATTGATCACAAATATTTAAACTTTGCCACTTGAAAAATTATATCATCTCCTAACCTAACTTTCAAATCGCCTCTAAATTGTCTATTCGTGAAATTATAATGCATATACTCTGTCTTATTCCTACTTAAATGGAAACCCTTTGACTCCAACGTGTTTCTCCATATTTCCAATTTTGCATTAATCTCATCTTTTGAGTTCGCTAAAAGTACGATATCACCAACAAAGAGCATGCAATTAGGTACCTCATCTATGATACTCTCGGTTAGAGCATCCACAACTAAGTTAAACAAATATGAGCTTAAAGATGATTCTTGGTGTAGGCCAATTCATATAGGAAATGCTTTCGTCTCTCCTCCTTGTGTTCTAACCTTAGTCAATGCCCCATCGTACATATCTTGTATAATCTTAATATATGCAACACCCACTCTTTTCTTTTGCAAGGCTTTCCAGAGTACCTCTCTTGGTACACGATCATACGCCTTTTCTAAATCAACGAAAACCATATGTAAATCTCTTTTCCTACTTCGATACTTCTCCATCATTCCCCTTAGTAAATAAATCGCCTCTGTAGTGGATCTTCCTGGCATGAATCCAAACTGTCTCTCAGAAATACTAGTCTCCACTCTCAATCTATGTTCAATCACTTTTTCCCATAACTTCATTGTATGACTCATAAGCTTAATCCCTCTATAATTTGCACAATTCTGAATATCCCCTTTATTTTTGTAAATAGGAACTAACGTACTTATTCTCCAATCATCAGGCATCTTTTTTGACCGTAAAATCTCGTTAAACAATTTACATAACCACAACACACCTTTTTCTCCTAAACATTTCCAAACTTCAATCGGTATCCCATCCGGTCCAATAGCTTTACCATTCTCCATTTTCTTAAGAGCTTCTCTAACCTCCGCAACTCTAATTCTGCGATAAAATGACCTATTAAGCTCACCTTCACTAACAGCCAAGTCCTCCAACTCGCAACGGGAACCTTCACATCCATCATTGAATAACTTATTGAAATACTCTTCCCATCTATTCTTAATATCCTCCTCCGTGACTAAAACATTACCACCTTCATTTTTTATGCATCTTACTTGATCAAAATCTCTCGACTCCTTCTCTTTATTCCTTGCAATCTTGTAAATCCTTTGTTCTCCGGCCTTTGTCCCTAACTCCTTATAAAACCCCTCATATGCTTTCGCTCGAGCCTCACTAACTGCCTTCTTAGCCTCCCTTTTAGCCAAGCGATATTTTTCCCAATTGTCAGAGCTACCGTCTAAGTGTATAGCTTTGAAACAATTCTTCTTATTACGCACCTTTTCTTGTACATCTTCATCCCACCACCAAGTCTCCTTATCTCGTGATCCAAAACCTTTTGATTCTCCTAGAATTGTTTTAGCGACCATTTCAACCTTTTGTGCCACATTTTCCCACATGATACTAGCATTTCCTTGTAACTCCCACATCCCTTCTTCCAATAACTTACTCTTAAAAATCTCTCGCTTCTCCCCCTTTAACTGCCACCACTTGATCCTTCGATTTGAAATTGTTCGACGTTTTGATTTTATATATTTAATTCGCATATCAAGAACTAACAATCTATGTTGTGTGGTCACCCCATGCCCCGGAATCACTTTGCAATTTGTACACCATCTATTATCAGGATTCCTTGTCAAAAAGAAATCAATCTGAGACCTATGAGTTCCACTTTTATAGGTGATTAGATGTTCCTCTCTCTTCCTAAAACAAGTGTTGACAATCTTAAGGTTATATGCTAAAGAAAAATCGATAATAGTTTGTCCTTCTTCATTCAGCTCCCCAAAACCAAAACCACCATGAACCCTTGCATGTGGTCCCGCCTCTTTACCCACATGTCCATTAAGGTCTCCTCCAATAAACACTTTCTCGTTTATCGGTATACTTTCAATCAACCCCTCCATATCTGCCCAAAACTTCTCCTTGAGATGTGCTTCTGTCCCTATTTGAGGTGCATATGCACTAATAACGTTCATTATATCCTTTCCAATAATTACTTTCACGGATATGATTCGATCCTCAATCCTTTTAACTTCCACAACATTCTTCCTCCATTCTTCATCCGCAATAATACCAACACCATTTCTTCTCTTTACCTTATCCGTATACCAAAGTTTGGAACCGTTGACATTGATCTCTTTACTTCCCTCTCCTACCCACCTAGTTTCTTGTAAGCGCAATATATTTTACGCTTACTTATTACTTGTGCCACCTCAAAACGCTTTCCATTTGGCGTCCCAATGTTCCAAGAGCCTAATCTGATCTTACTCTCATGGACTAGCTTCTTCAGCCGCCTTCGTCCATTAGAGTGCGGTAGCCTTTGCTCATTTAACACTGCATTCAGGTGAGGATGCAGCGACTCTTGCTCTCTTATCACTGTATTCGAGTCATACAACGCGTTACTTACGGGTAACGACCTAGCATTCACGCAATATATTCGTTGATCCATGTTCATGAGATTCGACGAGGTTTTACGTTGACTGTCGATGCCTAACACAACCCTCCTCCTTTATCCGGCCTTGAGACCGGCTATAAACATAGGCGGAGTTCAATACAAATAATGATAATATACTATAATAATAAATTAATAGAAAATATAAATATTTTTTAAATAATGTTTATATAATAGTACTATATTGTATTACTACTATCGTATTATGAATAAAAATAAATAACTAATTATTAATTATTAGTGTTATTAGTTAAAATAACATCTTGTAATCATGATTATTATTGACATTAATTATAAATATTATTTTATTTTGAAGGGTACTTAATGCATTAATTTGTGAGTTTATGATTTAAGTTGAAAATTTTCAATCTAATAATATAGATTTTTAACTTAATAATATTCATGAAGAATATTTTGATAAAATGATATGTATATTGCTTAGTAATTTTTTCTATAAGTAAAATAATCTGAGTTGCAAGTTAGATTACTTATATGTAGTAAATAGGATAATACACATTACTGATAATTTAATAAGTGATAATTTTTTTGTTATAATATAAATTACTAAGTAATATTGATTAGTAAACATCTTCTTAATGTGTTTAGAAATATTACTCTCTCATACAATTACATTTAAAATTTGTCTATTCACTTTTGCTTCACACATCTTTGCAATATCAATAATTGAAATATAAGACAAAAAAAAAATCAAATCATATAAAAAGTTGATTGCATCTCAACCATTGATCATGTTAAAATTTATGATGCTGTGGAGCAAGAAATATTTCACATGATCTTTAACTCCTTTCGTTAATGTTAAAAAAAAAGTTATTTTCGTTGACCTCTTATAAACCATCAGTTATTTTGTCGGAGTACCTCTAAGCTATTAATATACTTGTTTATCTCCCATAAATTATATAAATCTTTTCAGTTTATTCCAAACATAACTTTTCTATAACTTTAATTTTTATATTTTTTTTCAATTGTCACAATAGTTTTCGAGACTTTGCTCCGACTAATTTATATCATTATATGTCGTACATTTGACTATTACAAATGAAATTTTCAACGAGAATTTTTTACTTATATATTTATTTGAATTTGAAATCTCTTTAAACGAAAAAAATTGCTTACCATTTAACTCTAATTTTCGTTGGTAACACTAATTATTTTTCGTCAAAAGATATTTCTAACATGTCATGATAAAAAAATAATTATAATGATAAACTTATTTTTTTTAATTATTTTATTTTTTTCTTTTCTCAGATTGGTCATTTTAGTTTTTTTTTTCAGTAAATGTATAGAGTTGTAGTTAGATAAATAAAAGTTAACATAAGGAGTGATGATGAGTACTAATAATATGGAAAGTTAGAATAGTGAAGGGGAGGTGAATAATTCCGTAGCTTAGGGACGATAATGTAAATAACTTAAGATGCATAGGTTAGTGGATACCACAAAATCATGAAGTAATAAAATTGTTTCGTTGGTGATGCATACATATAATGGATTACTATCACGTTGTATGAGAATTGCACTTTCCTTTATGAAACATTAATATAATCCTTGTGACGTGATAAGTGATAACACCACATTTTTCATATCTATTTTTGTTTGCTAAGAAGTTTCATGTCTAATTTTCGTGGTGTCTCTAATTTCTTGGTAGTTTATGTATTAAGCTCATGAGTTTCCTTCTAACGTACCGAAAAATATAATAACATATTTATAGGTACAGTCACTCTTTTAGGTCTCAAGTATTACCAAATTATTCCTATACTCGATTGGTTGTGTACCAATAATAATAATAATAATAATAATAATAATAATAATAATAATAATAATAATAATAATAATTTTTATATGTCCACAACTTATTATGATTAATTATAGAAAACGTATAAGCTCAGGAGGTGGGATTCTAATTTACTATTTTTGGGGTCGATCTCATACAGTGATTTTTTTTGGTAAGTATCTCATATAGTGATTTAAATGAGCAGCATATGTCCAAATTCAACCAAACAAAAAATAAAACTCAAAAAGGAAAAGATATTAATGGATCTGAGTCGTTACCTGTTGGAGCATGACATTGGATGCAGCCCATCTTTGGAAAAGGTTCATAAAAGACCCCAATCTAATTGTACATTAAACGCGCCGCATTCCAGCACGCAATCACGTCGGATCCAACGTGTAGATCCCATCTGGTAGCCCGTACCAGACTTACGTGTAGATCTCGTCTCGTTTGATTGCCCCTCTCCCCGACCAATCACAACATTTTTCTTTCGTTACTGCCTCTACCTGTAACGAGAGAGAGAGAGAGAGAGCAGAGAGCAGAGAGCAGAGAGAGAGAGAGAGAGAGAGAGAGAGAGAGAGAGAGAGAG
>LTAE01002410.1:11102-29030 GCA_001647135.1 Pontederia paniculata | reverse complement strand
CCTTCTACCAGGATGTCACCCAGGAGGGCGTCGAGGCGGGGCTCGAGAGTCTCAAGGCCGGCGGCACCCCTCCGAGGTTCGTCATCATAGACGACGGGTGGCAGTCCGTCGGCTCCGATCAGTTGCCGGATAAGTGGCCGGTGCCTTTGCTCCGGCTGACCGGAATAAAGGAGAACAACAAGTTCCAGAGCAAGGAAGACCCGGCCGCCGGAATCAAGTCCGTAGTCCAGACGGCTAAGGAGAAATATGGGCTCAAGTACGTCTACGTCTGGCACGCGATCACTGGATACTGGGGAGGAGTGCGACCAGGTGTTGAGGGCATGGAGGTATACAATTCGAAGATGCAGTATCCGCAGGTATCCCCCGGGGTCGTCGAGAACGAGCCAGGAATGAAGACAGACATGCTCACGACGCAGGGATTGGGGCTTGTTCACCCGAAGAGCGTGTACAGGTTCTACAACGAGCTCCATAGTTACTTGGCCGCGGCGGGAGTGGATGGCGTCAAGGTCGACGTGCAGTGCGTCCTGGAGACGCTGGGCGCCGGGCACGGTGGACGGGTGGCGTTAACCAGGCAATACCACCAGGCACTGGACGCTTCGATCTCCAAGAACTTCCCTGACAATGGCTGCATTGCTTGCATGTCTCACAACACTGATGCTTTGTACTGGTTAGCCTTCTCGTTCTTCTTGTTTCATATTTCCTTCTGATCTTATGGTTTCAAACCTTCATGGTAGCCAACAATTGCTTACTTGTTATCCATTTCGAAATTCTCAGCTCGAAGCAAACTGCGGTAGTGAGGGCTTCAGACGACTTCTACCCGCGAGACCCGGTGTCACATACCATACACATTGCTTCAGTTGCCTACAACAGCGTATTCCTGGGCGAGGTAATGCTTCCTGATTGGGACATGTTCCATTCTCTGCACCCTGCTGCCGAGTACCATGCTGCTGCTCGAGCAATCAGCGGAGGGCCAATCTATGTCAGGTTTGTTACCTGAATGCACGAATTCTCATAATTATAGCTGTTGTTTTCTGAAGGGCATATTGTCTAATTGGTGCTCAACAATTTGATCACAGTGATGCTCCTGGAAAGCACAATTTTGAGTTGCTGAGGATGTTGGTGTTGCCTGATGGTTCCATCCTTCGCGCCCGGTTGCCGGGTCGCCCAACACGAGATTGCTTGTTCACTGATCCAGCTCGAGATGGTGTCAGGTGAGCATCAATTGTCCTTTCGTAGTTCTATTTATTTCTGTACTCTCTTAATTTTGTTTATTTCCTGATGCATTTGGATAATTTCTGATGGTGGCCGCATTGCTGAGCAGCTTGCTCAAGATTTGGAATATTAACAAATACACTGGAGTCCTTGGTGTTTTCAATTGCCAAGGCGCAGCATGGAGCTCCACTGAGAAGAAAAATATGTTCCATCACACTGGAACAGATGCTTTGTCCTGTGCAGTGAAGGGAAGTGATGTTCATCTCATTTCCGAGGCCGCAACAGACAGAGATTGGAGTGGCGATTGTGTTACCTACAGCCACAAAGATGGTAAAGTAGTTGTCCTCCCACATAATGCTGCCATGCCAATCTCCTTGAAGGTTTTGGAGCATGATATTTTCACAATTACTCCTATTAAGGTTTGTCCTCCCCATGATTTCTTATATGTCATCGTGTTTGTTGAAACTAACACAATCTCATGTAACTGTTCATCATAATCTTGCTTTTCTAATTCTTCAATTGGCACTGAATTGCAGGATTTGATAGATGGATTCAGATTTGCACCGCTTGGACTAGTGGACATGTTCAATGCTGGTGGAGCAGTAGAAGGGCTCACATACCATACTTTGAATGCCGCAAATTTGTTAGAGCTCGATTCGAGCCCTGACGGTGAGTTGAATGGAACCCCCGTCGACTCATCCGAGAATAGTGTACCTGGTGCAGCTGCAATAGTTTGCATAGAAGTAAAAGGCTGCGGCAGATTTGGAGCTTACTCATCAATCAAGCCAAGAAGGTGTATGCTTGATTCCTCTGATATTGAGTTTACATATGATTCATCGTCGGGGCTTCTGACAATACATATAGAACCCATGCCAAAGGGCAATAACAGAGTTCACAAGGTAGTGATTGAGCTCTAAATGATAGTCGTTAACAGAGTTCACAAGGTAGTGATTGAGCTCTAAGTATGATAGACACTAGAATAAGTATAGCTTCTGATGGAAATTGTCAGACATGCAATTGGTTGGATTAGGGAATATGTATTATTTTCGGCAGTTGGTTAAGAGGGTAAATTGGTGGAATCACTGGGAGATTAAATCACGAATAAAATTCTTAGTCATTGTTAATCTAATTATTTAATGTAATTACTCAATCTTGCCTTCATCTTCCTAAGTTCAGTTTGTATTTCTCTTTACTACATGAAGTCAATGACATGATCTGCAACCGAGATGCAGAAACTACCTATTCACATCCTTTACTAATCTTTGACAGAACTTGTGCTCACATATAGTGCAACAGAAAAAAGCTGAAATTGCATTCTCCCATCAGATGGAAATGATTGTAGATAAATTTGTTTTTTCATTGTAATGGCGGATCAATTTGAATGAAAATTTTATTGTGCTTTCGTTCTTGAAGTTTGTTTTACGTATCAGAAACAAGCTTGTTTATGCACGATGCAAAACTTCGTGATCCAAACTTAACCCAATACAGGGGTTCAGTACATGTTTCAGTCATTATGAGAGAGCAACAAAGGACATTGTCAATATCCTGCTGCACATTGACGAGAGAATGAATCAAAACGGTGGATACTGGATAACCTTGCTGGTGAACTGAATCAATGCAATGTGTGCATGGTTTTCTGATTATAACTTCTCTTTATTTGGTCATGTCTTTTAAGTGAACTTATACTTATGTTAGGAGATGATTCAAACGGCTATTTTTAACGAAGGATTTATGATTACCAATTCTGAGAAATCAAGAGTTTGTGGTTGCTTCTTTCTTATGAAAGATGTTTCTCACAATTCAAACTTAGGTAATCTTCTCTAGTTGCTGAATTAATAAAATGAAGAAGCTATGGAACGATGACGATCAAATAGTAGTTAGAAGGATACTCCATTTATTACTTTGTCTAACAATATTTAAGAAATAAAGTGTAACGCCCGGCGAACGCGCCCCACACGTTCACGAATCGATATTCGACACGCGTCGAGATGGTTCACGAGGTGCCACAGGGACACATACATCATATACAGTTGAAACTCATATGAATCAACATTAAAACAACGGAAACGATTTGTATAAACTGATCCGTGATCATCATAAAATATAATGTTAACTTAAACACATTAAGTTACATCAAAAGTCCTTGACTTAAACATAGTTTTGAGCCACATAGCCCGATACATGAAAAATAAAAAAATAGGCCTACTAATTGGCCATACATGAGACTAGACTCGATACTTAGCATATGCCATGTGCAACTTTCTTGGACATGAGCAGCGCCACTATCATAACTAGCCATGTCTACCTGCACCTGCAGGATCCAATGCAAGGGACATAATCCCATAAGCTTTCGCCCAGTATGTAGAGCCATAAACATTAACAATAAAAATTTTTACATATGCATATTTAGCATAATCATAAATCAACATAACTTTTATGCATCAATAATCATAAAACATATAGGATCCACGATCCATTAATAAACAAAAGGTTCCATGAACCATAATTCATAAAAGTCGTTATATCTTTGACTTTAGTCATTTTCATAATCATAATCATATCTAACATGAACACTCCATACATTAGGCTTCCTAATGTTCATATCAATAACATATGTGTTCATGCTAGACATTTATCTTATTTGTTATCATTTGATAACCGGAAGTTCACCTTGTGACTTTCTTGAGTCGCCCCCATATAGCCGTCCTTATATATGAAGCCGTCCCTATTTCACAATGAGCCTTGCTCATTTCATAGCCATAAGGATCCTTGATCCTTTCATATCCATGTGGTTCCTTGAACCATTTATCCATCAATTATCAAATGAAAACCCTAGGTTCATTTCAATCATTTATTATGAGCCTTTACATGTGTTGGAGAATTGGGGTAACATTGATCGGTCATAAATGGTTAGCTAAACCAGGGATGCACCTGCTCCCGTGGACTCTGCGCGAAGCAATCCACCATACCCCACGTCTGAGTCATAAAGGCGAGGACATCTATCCTCCATCCCGGCAGGCGCCCAATGTATAACTCCAACATGTTCATTTCATACAATCATACATCAATACACTAACATTTTAACATATTACGATTGAACATGCAATACGTGACCTAGGTTATCAATCAATAGACCCAACTAGAAAAAATAATAAAATTTCTTCAATTCTGGGGTCAGGTCGGTTGAACCTAACACCCAGGTCGATTGAACCTGCCCCAGGTCAGTTGAACCTTGCTAGGTCGGTTGAACCTGCCTCTTTTTGACAGTCGCACTTTCAAGGATATTTTGGTCAAGATATAATTGTCCAAAAATTACAAATGATATATCGAAACGTAGGTATCGAAGTCTAATTTCTACAGGAACTGATTTCATCTCATTCTGAGTTGTATTCTGAGAGATATTCTCAAAATACTCAAGCTCTGTCAATCTGTCCTAAGTCATACTATGGTCATTTTGTAAAGTACATAATAGATTGTGTACCTAGAGTTTTTCTAAGTTGTCGATATCGTTCAATACATCATTCAATTGGGGTTCAATACAATAGCATGCTCATACATTTGATCATCTAATGACCATCATAACATCATCTAATTCTAGCATATGAAATTCATAATTTCAAAGGCTAAAACATACTTTAGGGCTTTATATAAACATAATACTTTGCTGCCCTAAGTTGCATCTTCATACTTTCTATTATAAATCATATTATTAACATGCTTGAACAGTCATAAAAAAATCACATTGACACAAGGTCAATGTGAGGATCCCTCTACATACCTTTGAGCCCTAATTTCTTTCCTTTTTCCCTTAGAGCTTCTCCCTTTCCATTCCTTCACTCTTCAATCCCTTCCTCTCTTGCTCCTTGCCTCAGAAATTCCTCTTCCCTTTGTTGATTTCCTGCTTTAATTTCATGAACAATACTTCAATTTTCGGATTTGAACCTTGAGGTTGAGTTTTCAATGTTTCCAAAGAAAAATGAGAGAGGGAAAGAAGTAAAAATCTGCCATTTAGAGTGGGTTTGGGGTTCCAATAGGGTGTTGACACATGTCTAAAGTTCCACTTACTTTTTTTTCCTTTTCCTTTTTATTTTTTATTTTCTGTTTTATCTTTATTTGGGCAGATATTACATAAAGAGTTTGTGATTCCTCTTGTTTCAGAAAAAAAAATGTTATTCATATTCCAGACTTATGTTCTCTTTTCTAGAAGATGTGGATGATGATGAGCAAATAGTAGTTAGCTGGATACTCCATCATTAACTGCTTGCAAAATGAATGGTTAATTGATAATGAATTGAGAGAAAAACACAAACTGTTTCAACATGGAAGGTTGACAGAATGTATTAAGCAGTTGTAACCTACTTTGTTTAGAATTCTTGCTTTTATATTGGATAAGAATTAATCTTTTCTTCTCCATCAACCAAAAAGCCAGTGAACAGCAAAATTTGTGCAATTTTATCTTGTTAACGATTTTGAAATCAGATATTGATGCAAAAAGGAGAAAATCATAAAGGGAAATATTTTGAAAGTTATCTTTTTGTTTTTGAAATTGAATTAGATGAAAACAAAGTTTTATCTCCCAAGCAGATCAAACTTTGTTCATATGATTTAAGATGATAACTTTTATCTCAAAGAAATAATGGTGGTTACCAATAATCTCCAACTCCAATGATTCTTGAACTCTCTATAAAAAAAAAGTGGATTGAAAACTAAGACAAAGGAGGTGGTGAGCATTGATCCACGAACCTAACCGATCAAATTTAAGAAATTTTGGGTCGAAACTAGATCCGAATTAAAAGTTTTGTGTCGAGGGTATCGGTTGAAAGAACTATAATTCAATAACTTAATATTCGACCTAATTCATACAAAATAAGAATATTAATAGCTGTCTTACATAAAAGTACTTAATTTTTTAATAAATTTATACTTATTGTTCTTAATTTTTTTAAACTTATATTTATTCTTAAATTTATTAAAAGTTAAAAATAAATTAAGTTTCGATCTTACTTTTGAGTCTTGACCTGACCCAATATGATTTGGCTCGATACCATGACCTGACTCGACTTGATCCCAATTATTTTTTATCGAGTCCATATTTATTTTAAATCCGATCCAATTCAATATCGTCCCAGTACATATATGAATATCGTTATTTTTCGCTTATTGTTCTCTTAGATAATTTATTTCATATTTGTTCGTATGAAATTGTTGTGCACATAATCAACGTAGTATTATTATTTTTTCTTTTATTATCCAATTAGTTTTATCATTCATTATAATTTGAATAAGGGTAAAAAATAGAAAATACTCATTATCATATGGAAAAAGAATAAACATATATATTTTTTCCTTTAAACTATAATTTTGGCTATTCTTCCTTTTCTGTATTTAAATAATAATATAATATACAAAATTGTAAATGAATAAAAATAGTTGATAGAAATATAAAAAAATGGAATAATTATTTTTTTCCTTTTCTACAATAAATGAAAAAAAGGAAAAAAGATGGTAATCACCATTTGATCGTAATCCGACGGTAACCACCACACCATCTATACTCTTTCCTTCTTCCGCACGCCCTCGACATCGACACTGATCCGCTAACTCTACTCCTAATTCCCAGCGAACACGCCACCACTCCCGTCACCGGCGCCCTCGTTTATCACCGTTGCATCCCTTCCGGTCGCTGGTTCGTCCGGCTGCTGTCTCCTTTCTTCCCATCTCCTCGGCTGAGGGCGCGGAGACCGCGACGACGCGGTCCTCACCAAATTCCCTTCGACGCCGGCCACCTTCGAGTACTTTTTCCCGTAAATCTTCAAATCCTTTTCTCACTGTTCCTCTCTTTTAACGATTCAGTTTCTTGTTTTATTAGGGGCTTGGATTACGTTTATCTACATTTACTTGAACCTTTTGGGCCTTTTTCTTGCCGATCTGGTCGCAAATGTTTCAATCTTATGCTTAAGAAGGTTTGATTTTGCTGAGGCTTGCTTTTTCCAGATGAAATTATGGTTTCAATTTTAATTAGAAGCCGCCCAGAATTAGGGTCTCAATTTTTTTTAATATTGAAGAACTGCGTCCACAATTGTGAAGCTTTCTTACTATCCTTACTTTAAAATTTATCAGTCTATGAAATTGTTGTTTGATGTCAAATTGAAGTGTCTTCAAAACCATTTTTTAGTGTTCAAAATGGTCTCTCTTAGAACTTTTAATTTTTTGGGAAATCTTTGTATGTCATGCATGCATAGGTCTTCAAAGAATAGTTACATAATTTGTTTGAAAGTTTTCATGGACAAATAACATTGAATTTGGAGCAAGTGGCCTAATAAGAAGAACCTATTAAGTCACAAATTGCATCTTGACATGAACAATGATGCATGAACCAACGTCCCAAACAGTAAACATGAGTGGGATTCATGGTGAATGTTTGGCCAACATGGTGTCGGATACATACTGATGATGGGTATTGGTGCCAACAGTTATTAGGAAACATGATAAAGGTGAAACCTTCTAGCTAAAAAGTGTTGGATGTTGACCCTCCCCTAAAATCTGGTCACCTTGTCCTCTAAGGGGAAAGACTCGACGTCGCTTTATGTGGTGTTCGATGTACTATGGCAATTACCATATGCGCAGCGGAAACATAATAATCATATAGCAATTACTAATCTAACAATGGAAGCAATAAACATTCTAGATATATAATTATTAAAAGATGTGTAATAGATCTTGCAGCGGAAACTTCTATATAAAACATAAATGACCCAATATTTGAAATACATTAAGAATTAACGGTGACCCTCAACATAGAGGTGATATAATACATCAATAGTTTAACATAAGTTGCATAACCATAAGCCCATAAGCTAACATAGTCTCTACACTAAGTTTCAACAAAGTGACATAAAATAAATGACTCAATAACATCTAACATATGCAACCATCCGCCACGAGCAATGCCGCCATTAATGATCAATCTGAGTCACTTGCATGGAGGGAGGATTTACCGAGTTAGAGTACGCAAAGGTCGGCACAATCCCACGAGGGATGGCATGACAAACACACAAATATCAATGCTTCAGTAATTCATAGAATTCAATTAATGTTCAATGTTCAATTTCAATCTAATCAATATCAATTTGAATTAATGCACCCACCAGTTTACTAGAATTAAGTACTTTACTCTAGTTGAGCTATTGGCCTTGCTTTTGAAAATCTAATTTAATATGTCTTTTAGTAGATTATTGAATTAACAAAGACATGCATTTAAATTATATGTAATGCTACATTAACCACTAAATCAAGTCTTATCTTTGTATAATGCATCTTTCTAAACGTATAATTCTTTTTTAGTCTCTTTGCTCATTTCTTCTCATGTAATACACTTAGGACTGTTTGGCTGGGGATGAAAAGAGGGTAAAGAAGAGGAAGGAAAAGGAGGTTAATAATTTAGCTTCGTTTGTTTGCATTTTTAACGGAGGGGAATGGAGGAAAACATCCACTCAATTCACCTCCATTCCCCTCCAATAGTTCTTTTTTTTTTCAACCCCAAAATGGAGTGTAATGGAGGGGAAAGATATATTTGACACATTTTCAATTTTAACCTTATGTAATTAAACATATAAGCACATTTATAAGAATATATTCATCCAAATAAAATTATCATCTCCTTTTCCTTTTAGTTATATTATCCATACAAGATTAATTCAACTTCTTTCTCTTCCATTTCCTTCCTCTTCATTATATTTCCTTCCCCTTAATGATTATTGAACCAAACAGATCCTTAGCTCTTCCCCTTCTATTTTTTAGCCAAAAACTGGAAAGTGGGAGATCCTTCATATGCTTGAGTTTGTGTGAAAGCAATGATTTTTCTAAAGGTGTAAAAGAACATATACCTACAACTCAAAGCGAGATAACTATGTCCTTTAGCAGTCGTTTGGGATATATGGCTATGACACACAATCATACTATATTTTTGGTGACAAAGATGTTAAATAGAGAATAGTGTACGCCAAAGCTCTTACATGACTATACAGAGGGTGATGATATTATAATATTGGATTCTCATTGCGTTTTTTTTTTGTCTTCTCTTGATATACACTTGTATATTTTCACAGTTTTAATACAATCCAAATGACTATTCGAATCTGATAGCTATTTTTAAACTGTCAAATATAATGCTGAAGTATTATTCTTGTGCAGGAGATATACTTCATTTACAATGAATTACTGCTTGTTCCTGTGATCTGGCTAAGTGATGTTCAGTCTCCATTGAACAATATAAATGTTTAAAAAGAGAATAAATGCTAAATTGTGAGCATATACGAAGTGGGTCATATTTTTTTAGTGGATGGAAGACTTCTTTGTTGGGCAACAGTTCTCTGATGTTAAGACTTTCAGAAAGGCAATAAAAGAAGCTGCTATTGCACAACATTTTGAACTTAAGATCATTAAGAGTGACTTGATTAGGTATTCTGCAAAGTGCGCAAAGGAGGGATGCCCTTGGCGTATTCGTGCTGTGAAGCTTCCTAACCTTCCAACCTTTACAGTAAGGAGCATTGAAGGGACACATAGTTGTGGTAAAGATGCCCAACTCGGTCACCACCAAGCATCAGTAGATTGGATTGTCAATCTCATAGAGGAGCAGCTCAGAAACAATGTAAACTATAAACCCAAGGACATACTCCAAGACATTCAGAATAAATATGGAATTACCATACCATATAAGCAAGCATGGAGAGCAAAAGAAAGAGTTCTTGCATCTATATATGGATCTTCAGAAGAGGGTTACTGTCTTCTTCCTGCATTCTGTGAGCAAATAAAATTAAGCAACCCTGGTAGTGTTGCTCATGTTTCAACAACAGGGTCAGAGCATCGATTTCAGAGACTTTTCATTTCCTTCAATGCATCTATTCAAGGTTTTCTGAGTGGCTGTTTACCCATCATTTGCTTTGGTGCCATTGAGCTTAGAAGCAAGTACCTTGGTTCACTACTTTCTGTGACATCATTTGATGCAGATGGTGGCTTATTTCCAATTGCTTTTGGTATTGTTGATGTTGAGACAGATGAAAGCTGGATGTGGTTCTTGTCAGAATTTCATAAGATATTGGAAGGCAGCACCGAGACAATACCTCAGCTAACAATTCTCTTCGATGGACAGAGAGGCATTTCTGAGGCAGCAAAAAGAAAATTTCCTACTGCATACCAGGGAATATGCATGCAATACTTAACTGAAAGCATCAATAAAGAGTTCAAGAACTCAAGACTTGTGCATCTTTTGTGGAAGGCGGCTTATTCTGTCACCACCACTGCATTTAGGGAAAGGGTTGCACAAGTTGAGGATGTATGTGCAGAAGCAGGAAAAAGGATTCAGCAACATCCACCTAACCGGTGGGCTGTTGTTTATTTTGATGGACTACGGTATGGTCATCTTTCTTCAAACATTGAGTTGTTCCACAAGTGGATTCTTGAAGCACGAGAACTTCCGATAATCCAAGTCATAGAAAGAATACACTACAAATTGATGGAAGAATTTAATGAGCGCAATGAGAAAGGCATGAGATGGACATCTTTTCTTGTTCCTTCAGCTGAAAAACGAATTGCTGATGCAATCGATTCTGCTGTCGCTTACCAAGTGCTTCGTTCTGATGAGGTAGAATTTGAGGTTTTGTCATCAGATCGCTCAAATATAGTGAATATTGGGAGTCATTCATGCTCATGTCGTGATTGGCAGCTGTATGGAATACCATGTTCTCATGCTGTTGCAGCCCTTTTATCATGTAAAAAGGATATCTACGAGTATACAGAGAAGTACTTCACAGTTGCCAAGTACTGTGAGACATATTCTTGGCCAATCTTTCCTATACCAGATAGAAGTGAATGGGGGAAAACTAGCATGTGCCCGGCTGACGATGAAAATCTCATAGTACATCCACCAAAGTTTCGTCGACCTCCGGGACGCCCGGAAAAGAAGCGGCTGTGCATGGAGGAAGCTAAACGTGAAAAGCATACTGTCCACTGTAGCAGATGCAACCAATCAGGGCACTATAAAAGAACTTGCAAAGTAGATATTGTCAATCGATCATAATCTTTACTTGCTTTCTTGCATGCTCTTGGACTCGTTGCACAACTATATGTGCTAAGGCATGTCTTCTCCTGTTGTAAATTGGCATCTGGATTACTTTGTTCTTGTTTTCTTTAAAATCACGATAACTTGCGCGCAGGCATCTTGCTCTTGCGGTGACCTGGATTCTGACCTCTATGGATCATTATTCGGTGCTCGGGAATTTGGACAACTTTTGTAGGATGTACAGAAAATAAAATGTAGCCCAATTGAGCCGTCCTTTCATATTTTCAATTTATGGTTCATGGGATTAGCAGAGGGCCTGTTCCAGTCGGAACATGTTTTGAATTGAAGGAAGATGATGGTAATGTCCTCAATTTGCGGTAAATTAATTTTTTACTTTTACCTTCATTTTTCTATTACATCCCTCTATTCAAATATATTAGTAGTAGGGGTGGGGATGTTCACGGATCGGATTGAACCCGACCCGAACTCAAACTCGAACCGACTCGATCAATTTTGGTCGGGTTGGTTTGGGTCGAGTCGTGCCATTTTTTATATGCAAATTTGACTTTGGACGGGTCGGGTCAGTCGAATCACTCAATCATTTTTTTTATTTTCTATTCATTTTTTTAATATTTAGTATGAATTTTCATATTAAACATTCATTCTAAAATATAAAAAAAACTTTTTAAAATATTTTATTATGATATATTTAAATTAAATTTAACTTTTAAATTAAACTAAAAACTAATTTAATTTTAAAAATTAAAAAAGTCAGGTCACTGGGTCGGGTCAGGTTCACTCGGGTTGGAATTTTTCAACATGTACCTAACTCTATCACGGTTGGGTCTTGATCAGGTTGCATCCGACCCGACTCAATTCAATTTGGGTCGGTTCTGATGATCGGGTTCACCGGGTAGATTCGACCCAGTGAACATCTCTAATTAGTAGCCTCATATTTAGACCTCACATATTGAAAGATAAATTAACTTTTAAATTTTTATACTTTGGTCACCCCAAAAAGAAGAGAACACCGATGATGTTGTAGATAAGTAGTTTATCTTTAATTTCGAGTTTGAATATTTGTATAAAAAAATTCATTAGAAGTTTTATTCGACATCATATTATGGTTCTTGATGATAATCGAAAAAAACTGAGATTATAGGATGTGCCTAACTAAATCAAACATATTTATGCATATTGATGATTTCGCATACCCATCAAGCCAAGATAATTGAAATCAAAATTCTCAGTGTAATTTATCCAAACGATGTGAACTGTTAAGCAGTGGAATTGGCCATGCCAGCTCCACTTTCACATGCTCAGCTACCAAACACGTTTGGAAGTCTCTGCCGTGCTTACTGTTCATGCATGTTGGTTGTTTTGTCTCCCGTCTCTCTCTCTCTCTCTCTCTCTCTCTATATATATATATATATATATATATATTCACTCTCTCTCAGACGACTGCAAAATCCAGTGGGGGCAACTACTCTCTCTCTCTCTCTCTCTCTCTCTCTCTCTCTCTCTCCTGCATTGCATGCTGCAAAATCCAGTGGGAAAGAAGTCGTCGTCATCACCCATCACCCGATTGGAGCGAATCCCTGCATGATGCCTGCTGCCGGTGGGCCGTGGGGCGGTTGTTGGCACGCATGCTGGACCGTCCTTTTCTACATTGTTATTGCCGTGACGCTCTAAAACGTCACTAATTCCCATAAATTCCTAAAGAGGTGTCACCATCTAACTCACACCGTTCTGTAGGGTGAGACGAAAGCTCCTCCTATTCAGGGAATTGATATTTGTAGAAAAAAGGACAAAAAAGATGCTATAAAATCAATAATAAATCATGTTATAAAATCATATCCAGAGGGTTGACACCTGTACATGAGAAAATGAGGCGATAAATTTTTTGTACTTTTATTTCGCGTTTGGCTATATATAAAAAAATTACTCTTGTTATATATTCATATGCAACATTAATTTTCTATTATATTTTTAATTTTAAATTTAGTCTCCCTCATAAAAAATGGCACTTCTATTATTATATTATAATCGCCCCTCTCCCATTGCATATGTTTACTCACGAGTGAAAGGCAGTCCAAAGTGATGGGAAGGGTCATCACCCTCAAGGAAAATGATTCCCCTTTTTTTTCAATTTCTTTTTCAGTTTTATGCTAAAGATAAAAGAAAAAAAAATGCCTATGTACTAGCCGCACTAATGCTTTAATAGTTAAACAACCTACACCAGGTAATAAAATAGTACAAATACTGTATGTATAATAATAAAAGAAAAAAATTGGCCATTATAAAATAAAATTGGGAGACATGTTGAAATAAAAAGTTATAATTGAAGATTAATTGCGAAAATTTACTTATGCCCATAAGATGTATTCAAAAAATTGTTATATATATATAAACCAGAATTTTTCATGGACGACCCACTCATATCATTTACCTTGTTAAATGATAAACTATAAATTCATTCTTATTTGAGACATATATTAATTTTTTTTACTAATTGCAATTAGATAAAAAGAAATTCATGATGCAACCGGTGGGAGCCGAAAACTGATGCATAATTATGCACATCCATTATCCATGAAATATAAAAAAAATGTTGTTTTACAATAAAATAATAATATTAAAAGATTTATATGTTTAAAACTTTGGCCTGATATGTAATTTTTTTTCTTAAGGCTCTAGAACTTAATATTAGTCAATAATCTTTAATCTAGACCAAAACATAATATTATGATCTTGAAAAAAATAAATCTCTAAATAGAATATCTGATGTGGAAAATAAAATTTTGATTTCCCTCCCTCGACCATATCATAATATTACAAAAATTAGAAATGTATATGTTATGACCAATTTATAACTATTTAACTTTAATAAGATACGTTAATCAAATAACCGGATGAACAGTTAATAATAAATCATAACTTGATTGAAAAGCTTAATCTAATTAAAATATGATTAGAGTTTTAATTGAAATAATCTAATCCAACTAAGATAGAAATAGAGTTTCACCTTGACTAAAATATCTCTTAATAATCTTGAAAGAATATTTATAAAATATCTTAACAATAATATCTTTTGTTAATCTTTTTATCTATTTAAAAGTATCTTCGTTTGCATTTAGAAATTAGAAATCCCAATAGAACTTAAGGACATGCTATATTATGTAACATTTAAAAGGGAAAGCTCATAAATAGGCTAAGACATATATTAATTAATTTGAATGATCATATTTTTAAAAGCATTAAATAAGTTTTCGAAGGCAACACAAATAACTTAAGGACATGCTATATTATGCATTGGGACGTGTGTACAAGCATATCAAATGGTACATATTGTATGATATGTAACTTATGCACAAAATAGACAATTTATTCTTTTTAGTCATGTGGAGGGCAATAACTATATTGTTCATTGTGTGAATATCAACTTGCACATTATACGTCAACTTAAAAAATGTCTGTATATGACATATAAATTCTGGCTCACAAAGGGAAATCATCCTCATTTTCCTCCTAAGGAGGACTAACATACCCTCATTTTTTCTCCTAAGCAGGACAATGCATGTGAGCCCATTTTGTGGGTTGGAACTTAAAAGTATATATGCATATGCATTGTATGCATTGGGGATGTGAGCATGTTACACATCAAATATCCATAAGATTAAAAAAAAGGCAACATAATCCTTTACACATACGTGGATGATAACTAAATATCATATAAGAGTTTAATATGTAAATATATGTTAGTTATCAGTATCATTTCCAATATATCCATATCTTACTATTTTTTATTTTTCTCATATTACTTGGTTTAATCCAATCAAAGTAAAACAATTTAAAGGTCTATACTCTAAAGTTGTTGAAATAGAACTCTTCAGTGATCAAATTACCATTTGATTGTGTTTGAGTACTTGACACATGTCCCACCCAATTTTGCATTTACTCTTGTAGAAAAATATTCCCCATGGACATGTGGTATGCAAGGGGAGAATAGGAACTTTTGATATAAGATCATGTGGAAGGAAGGAGAACTATAAAAGAAGGAAATTAGAAAAAGAGTGGATCTCTCATTTAAGAATTAAAGTTTGGAAAAACTTGTGAAAAGTGAAATACAATTGGAAAGAAAAAGTCATTACTTTATTGTTTCTTCCATGAAATACACATAATCTTGTATAAATGATAATATTGTTGCTCTAATAATCAGTTACATAGATATGTTAGATATGATGCTCTATTCGTTACATATTTATATCACCAAGAAGATATCAATGTCGCTTATATCTAAACTGATATGTTGTTGTTAAGATATACACAACTTAATTTGTTCAACACTCCCCCTCAAGTTGGAGCATGAAGATCTTGAACACCCAACTTGCAAAGTAGAATATGAAATTGATCTCAATCTAATGCCTTGGTGAAAATGTCCACCAACTAAAATTGAGTCGGCAAATAGGAAATATTGATGGCTTTTGAACGAATGTGTTGTCGAATAAAATGACAATTTATTTCAATATGCTTAGTACACTCATGAAGAATAAGATTAATAGTAATGCGTAGTGCTGATTTGTTATCAGAAAAAAGTGTCATTGACGAACGGGGTTGAATGCGAAGCGACAACAAAAAAGTGCACAACCATAATAATTCACTTGTGGCAGCAATAGATCAATACTCGACTTCAGTTGAAGATCGTGAAATAGCAGGTTTCTTCTTAGCTTTCCTAGAAACTGGACAGACACCAAGGGTAATAAAGTAACCCATAATAGACTGTCGAGTGATAGGGCAGCTAGCCCAATAAGAGTCATTGTGGCCAACTAATTTGAGAGACATAGATGGTCGCAAGTAAAGACCATCACTGGGAGCAGATTTTATGTAGCAAAGAACATGTCATGCAACTTCCCAGTGTCACGGTCTAGGATCATGCATGAATTGCGAGACAAACACGAACATAATAGCACAACTTAGGCCATGTGAATTGTAAGATAAATAGTGTACCAACGAGATGGAAATAACGTTTTGAATGACCGAAGGAGATTCTGGTCACGAGAGATAAGTTATGCTTCTATTCCATAGGGAATTGACATGGTTTAGCATTAGTGAACCCACATTCACTCAAAATATCTAGAGCATACTTTCGTTGGCATAGAAAAAGCCCCTTTGTTTTGCTAATCTCAATGCCTAAGAATATCATAAGAATCCCAAGTCCTTGAGATAGAGTGAAGATACCTTTTGAATAAAGAGCAAGTGTCTTTGTCATTGCCAACAACAAGAAGGTCATCGATATAGATGAGGACTGCCAGAAATATGAAACCTTTAGAATATTGGAAAAGAGAGTGATCTACGTTGTCTGAAGGAAGCCATAAGCAATAAGTGCATATGTAAGTTTAGAGAACCAATTCCTAGAATCCTTTCATAATCTATATAATGATTTTCAGAGTCTACAAATAACACATGGCTTGGAGGAATAAAATTAGGAGGAGCACGCATGTAGACTTCATCCAAGTCACCATGAAAAAAGGCAATACATCCATTTGAGAAATATCTCAACGATGAGGAATAATTACAGCGAGGAGGCAACTAATTGTAACCAATTTTGATACTGGGGCAAAGGTTCACGAAGATCTAATCCATCAACTTGTGTAAAACCTTTAGCTACGAGCCTTTCCTTATAGCGTTCAATTGTACCATCAACTCTCTTTTTATTTTATACACCCATTTGTAGAAACTAGGATGTTTGTTACAAGGAAGCTATTCTAATGTCCGAGTTCCATTTGACATCAGAGCTTGTAGTTCGGCAAACATAGCCTCACACCAATGTTGATCCTACATTGCCTTAAAAAAAGTTCTAAGTTCCCTGTGAGAATCCAAAGCAGCAAGATAACAACCATAATAATTGTTAATATTCTTATAAGACAAATTATGAATATGATACTGTATACTAGGATAGTTGACAAGCTTGATGAGCAAGCAAGAGAAACTGTACTGAGTGTAGTATGACAAACATAATCTTGTAAATGAGAAGGAGCTCATCTGTTACGTGGAATTCTAGAAGACCCAATTAGACTCCAGAATAATAAATTTATTATTATAAAATTGGATTAGACATATCTCATTCAACAACAAGCTGAGGTGTTTCAGTGGAATGCAAGGTAGTAGGTGTTGAATCTAGGATCTCGAGAATATTTTGAATGATCACAAATTTGTAAGTGAACTCAGCCTATACTAATGAACTTGTTGAGTTGACTCATGTAACAGGATATATTCAAGTTCAGAGTAGTGGTCGACCTGAGCTGAAGCAATGGATGACCAGTGCATACGTAATCTATATCAGGAGAACTACATGTGTGCAGTGGGTGTCCAAAGTACATGAAGCGGTCGACCATCATCAGAGGGAAAGAAAATGTGATGAGGAGCAGCAGAGCATAAACGGTCGACCAAAGATGTAAAGAGGGCGACCGATAATGGAGGAAAGGAAATCAGAGGTAGACCGATCGATCAGATATGGAGACAATGGACGACCGAAGAAAAAGGCTGAACTGAGGAGGTCGCCCGATGATTGATGAATGGGCGACCCCAAGAACAAAACTTTCAATACAAGATTGGGGAGCGGTCGTCCGGAGGACTCAGAAGGAGACAGTGGATGA
>LTAE01002409.1:24291-40287 GCA_001647135.1 Pontederia paniculata | reverse complement strand
TGCTAGAAGCACTACCGGATATGTCTATACCTTAGGTGACACTGCTATAAGTTGGATGTCTCAGTTACAAAGGTTGTTGCTCTTTCTATTTTTGAATCAGAGTATATAGCTATGACAGAGGCCTGCAAGGAGATGATTTAGTTAAAGGGTTTTCTTGAAGAACTAGGCAAGGTGCAAGAAAAATCAAGTTTGTTCAGTGACAGTCAAAATCCTATCACCTTGCTAAGAATCCAGTATTCCATGCTAGAACAAAACACATAAGGCTAAAGTATCACTTCATTAGAGATCTTTTGAAGATGAGACATTGGTTCTTGAGAAGATTCGTGGGCTAAAAAATTCAGCTGATATGTTGACCAAAGTGGTGGTCACAGAAAAACTGAGGTTTTGTACAACCTCAATTTGCCTCCGGTGCTAGTTGAAAGGAGGAGCAGTCCAGAGTTGTGTAAGCTACAAGTGATCTTCCCTAGAGTTCATGTGATGATCAAGTCTCCAAGTGGGACATTGTTGGAGATAGCAGATGAAGACTGATGATCCAATCCCTACTGGCGCCGATCCAACTTTTCTAAGGGTATATATGTAATCTCATTATTTTGTGGGCGGTTGCCCTAGCTCCATTATATATATGTTATTTTTGGAGCGGTTATGTACTTGTGGTTTTGAACATTAACATAGTGAAAATTCTCTGCGATGATCATGGACGTAGGATATTCATCTCCGAACCATGTAAAATATATGCGTATTTTTTTATGATTTTTGTGATTTTTGTGATCTTTCTACTCTTGTTCTTCATATTTTCCAACAGTGTCGGATTTTTTTTCCTGGGTCTTACAACCTGTTCGATTTATTTAATGCATCGTATTTGCCATGTTTGAATTCATACAAAAAAAAGGTAGCACAAGAAAGCTATGCTAAGCGAAAATTTTCAATCTCTTTTTTTTCTATGCTCTGTTTAATATTATAGATATATTGATACTGATGCCTGAAGTTATCCCTCTTATAATGTTTATTGACCAACATGTTAATTTTCTGATTATGTAAAGTTGAATGGTTTTTGGTCTGAATCGATCCGCTTTCTCTGAACCTTGGACTTCAAATCTCTTCTTTAATTATCCTCTGCGTGGATAAACTTAGCTGATTCTGTCAGCAAATTCTGGGGATATATATATGGAGATGTCGTCTGATACGTATTGGTAAACTTGGATTGCAAAGAGAAACAGCAGTGCACCTACTTCATATTTCCTTTTTGGCACGATTAAACTTGTCAAGAATCGTCCATTGTTTTATTTTACTTTGTTGTAAAATTTTTCAAAGTGATGGTTGGGCACAAAAAATAGAGGCTGATTAAACTATGTTTACAACATTTACATAGTAAAAAAAATATATTAGATGCTACCTCCGTTTTCTCAACATTTTTTGCTCGTGATCTGCGCCATTACTCTATTTTTTTTAAAGAGGATAAACTAGTGTCTATTAATATAAGCAGTTGAAATATCTCGATACAAAATATTAATAAGACCTTGAGGAAGGTTCTCATTACAAAACGACTCCATGGATGATATCCTACCATGGTTAGCCAAAAAGTCCGCAGCATAATTCGCTTCTCGGAAGATATGATCAATTACAACATTCTCAATACATTCAAGAATTTTCCAGCAATCTAAGAGCACGTTGTGTATCTTCCAAGGGCATCCGACTTGTTTTTTCAATATAGATATCAGATTTGTAGAGTCGCCTTCAATCCATATGCGCTGGAATCCCATTTGTTTACATTGTAGTAAGCCAATTCTTAATGCCCACGCCTCCGCTGCTAGGACCGAATGAAATTGCCTACAAGTTGATCCTGCAAAAAGTAAGTCTCCATTAGAAGATCTGATTATGAAACCTGCCCCTCCTACCTCTTGGGGTCCAGTGAAGGACCCGTCTGTGTTGAGTTTGACCCAACCCGAAGGTGGAGGCTCCCATTTAACCCGTTGCGGATTTTTAGGGGTACGTCCCTCAGGACAGTGGTGCCTAATGTATTCCTCAGAAGAGGTCATCGCTCTAAACAACACGACAGATACAGGATAATGAGTGGAGTTAAATATGATATCATTCCTAAGTTTCCATAACCCCCATAGGCAGGAAGCAATAAGAGATAAGATAGATTTCCTAGACTTAGCCTCAAGGTTACCGCCCTCAGAGATCCAATCTCCTAAATACCAAGTGTTGAAGTTTGTAAAGGTGTGAGAGGTTTTATCTTGGAACAATTGTCATAGCCGCAAGCTCTCTGGACACTGAAAAAAATAAGTGTGAGCAGGATTCCACATGCATTCCACAGAAGGTACAGGTAGAATCTGAAGCAAGAAAAGAATGCCCAAGCCAATCTTTGGTGGGTAAACGGTTATGGCTAAGTTTCCAAAGAAAATGCAGAATTTTTGGGGGAGCACAGTTACTCCATAAATCTCTCCACTCATTATACCTATTACTACCTAGCGTGGGAGTTGACATGTTCAGGAAACAAAAAGCAGACTTGGCATTAGCACAACCATGGGTATCATTCACCCGCACCCACTTGTCATCATTGGGAATGGCAGGTATATGAATCAAGGTTATAGCAGCAGATAAGGTAGGACCAAACATATCATTTAGTAAAGGAAAATTCCAAGTATTATCCATCATCAGATCAGCAACTATAAGATCAACTGAAGCAAAATTCATGTTAATAAATGTAGGCATGAAGCAAAATGGAGTACAGAATACCCAAGGATCAGAGAAGACTTTTGTGTGCATCCCGTTACCTATACATTTCTTAAAACCTGATTTAAGTTTGTCAAGAGCTAATATGTTGATTTTCCAACTCCAAGCCATCTTACTTGTGATCTTATTATTAGTCCAAGGGTGTGGGATTCCATACTTCTGAGATGTTAAGTGTGTCCAAATGCTCATATTTCCATTCAGTATGCTAAGCAATCTTTTGGACAATAAAGCAGTTTGGGCAAGTTTGAGATTTCTAATGCCTAATCCTCCATCTTTCTTAGGGAGCTGAACTGTAGTCCAATCTATGAGATGCATTCCTTTCCTACCATTGTTTGAAGACCATAGAAATTTCCTGGAGTGTTGTTCCAAGGATTCAATTATATTGTTAGGTAGATTTATACAACCAAGTGTACAGTTAGGTATAGAGTTAAGGACACTCTTAATTAAAGTTGTTCTGCCAGCTTGAGATAAGGAGTTCATTTTCCATCCTGAAAGCTTTGAAGTCACTCTATTAGTAAGAAAAGTGAGTTGTTTTGTAGTTAGATATTTGTAAGAGATGGGTGCTCCAAGATAAGTGAAAGGATAAGAACCTACAGGCATGCTTAAGAGTTCTTTGATTTTGTTTTTCCTTTCCTGGTTAAACTTAGGAGGGAAGTAAATCTCATACTTGTTATTGTTAATTCTTTGGTTTGTGAGTCTTTTATAATGTTTAAAGATTACCATGAGACTTTTACAATTCTGCTGGGTTGCAGCTACAGTGATCAACATATCATCAGCAAATAATAGGTGGCTTAGGGAGAAGTTTTTGATCTGGAATGGTATAATTTTATTTATGGATTCTGCATATGACATTAGAGAACTAAAAACTTGTGAGATCAGAATGAATAGATAAGGGGATAATAGGTCTCCTTGTCTTATTCCTTTATGTCCTTTAAAAGATTGAGATCTAATCCCATTTATACAACAACAGTAGACAGGTGATGAAATACACACTCTAATCCATTCAATGAATTTAGGGGGAAAGTTCATCTTTTGTAGAACAGAGAGGATGGCTTGCCAGGAAACTCTATCAAATGCCTTTTCCATATCCACCTTTATAATCATANACTCTAATCCATTCAATGAATTTAGGGGGAAAGTTCATCTTTTGTAGAACAGAGAGGATGGCTTGCCAGGAAACTCTATCAAATGCCTTTTCCATATCCACCTTTATAATCATATATTTCCTTCTTCCTACTTTCAGTGAGTGAGCAATTTCTTGAGCTATTAGTATGTTGTCTTGGATATTCCTATTTGCAACATAGGCTGCCTGGACAGAATCTATAAGGAGTTTAAGGCAGGTTTTAATCTTTTTGTGATTAGTTTAGCTAATACCCTGTAGAGCACATTACAAAGTGAAATAGGCCTATAATCAGAGGTTGTCTTAGGAGCTTGTTTTTTGGGAATAAAGGTTAGGGAAGTAATCCCCCAATCCTTGGGTAGGTGACAGTTAAGGAAGAAGTTTTGTATAGCAGCAGATATACTTTGTCCCACAATATCCCAGTAATTTTTATAAAATTCAGTTGTAAAACCATCAAGTCGCCTGAGGCCATATTCCAAAGACAGTTTTTGATTTCTAGGGTGGTTACAGGGGCTAGAAGGTTGTTATGCCAAGAGGAATCCAATGTTGGAAGTGTAGGCCAGAAAGCATCATTCAAATTTGGGGTATGATCAGGTTCCCAAAGTTTTTCATTATGGTTTACAAAAATTTGTCTGATGTCATTTTCATTTGTGATTAAGTGTCCATGCTGGTTTTCAATTGATGAGATAAGGTTTCCTTTATGTCTAATAACAGTGCTAGTGTGAAAGAATTTTGAATTTGAATCCCCATCTTTTATCCAATTCACTCTAGATTTACTCCACCATTTCAAATTAATTTGTCTAAGTAAAGCAGCATGTATATTGTATAGTGCTCTGAGTGTGCATATCTCAGATTCAGACAAGTTAGAATGGCAATCCTTTAGTTCTAGTTCCTTAATTTGGTGCTTGGTGTTCTGGGCTCTATTTTCCAATTTTCCTAAAGTAGTTTTATTCCAATGCAAAGTTTTGTCTTTGATAGATTTAAGAGCAAGAGAGATGTCCATGTTAGTTGATTCATGTTTAGCCCACTCAACTGCAACAATGGATTTAGGTTCATCATATTCAAACCAAAAATGTTCATAAACAAAAGGTCTTGGTTTCCTCTTGAGGTGTGAGTTGGTATTAAAGATTAGGGGTGCATGATATGAAGCTCCTCTATGTTGAGTCTCAAGTGATATATTAGGAAATTAGAGTAAACATGATTGATTAATCAGTGCCCTATCTAGTCTACATAGGATACGAGCATTTCCTTGTCTGTTATTAGTCCAGGTGAACTGAGGACCAATTAGGGGAACATCAAACAACCCTTGGTCTAAAATCAGTTCTCTAAAGTTCCTAATGGATTTGAATAGCTTAAAAGGGCGGCCTCCTTTTTTGTCTTCTGGTTGAATAATACAATTCATATCTCCTAGAAGAATCCAAGGCATATCATTCATATTAAGGTGTTTAAGGTACTGCCACATTAAATTTCTCTCATCAGCTTGAATACTAGCATAAATACATGTCAAGAGAACAGTAGATGTGTTATTCGTCACTACGGCATGCAAGTATTGAGAGGATTTGAGGAGCGAAGTTACCCGATTTTGTGAATTCCATGCCAGGATGATTCCTCCTGCAGCTCCAGTGCCCTCTACAAATGTGCCAGTCCAACTTCTTCCAATTCTTCTTATTGTTTTTTCAGATTTAACATTGTCCGTATGTGTTTCCAGCAGCACTACGAGGTCTGGGGAATGAGTATTGATAAGATCCTTCAAACGATCTCTCACTTTACTTCTGAACGCACCTCGGCAGTTCCAGGAAATAATCTTCATTTAGATGGAAGTATGTAGGGCAGGCATAGAAGCTTCATCCTCCTCAACCTGTAAAACATGTTTGTCCTTGTTAGTATGATAGTTTCCATTGTTTCGGGAAGCTACCTTTTCACTTTTTTGCATCGCAGCTTTTTTCTTGCTCTTAGGTATGGTGGGTGGGGGAGAGTAACGTTGTTTTGCCCTTCGGTTGCGCTTCCTCTCAACCCAGTGAATGGAGTGAAATCCGGGTCGAGTTGCTCTTCCTTTGAATCCACTTGAGAGCTGGAAGATTTATCATCCTGATGTACTGCGAGGAGGCGCTCTGCTACCAGAAGAGAAGCCTCTTCATGTGATTTCCCCGGCACCTCCTCCATGACTCTAGGCGGCGCTGGAAAGCTGTAGACATGAGAAACTAAAGGGTTAGCGTTGGCAGCAATGTCACGTGGGGAGTGAGGGCCACAACTACTTTTCTCGGTGGTGTTATTCACGTGATGCATCGAAGGAAGGGAAAAGCCCGTTGTGGATGGGGGAATTTTATCTGCCGTCAGATCTAGGGGTTGACGGCTCATATCGACTTCACTTAGGGCACGAGAGTTTGGTTGTGATCCCGGTTCAGGCCCCTGAACCGCATATGGGGTTGGAGGTCTTCCTGAGCGACGGGGGTCACGTGATCCCTCACGTGTACTCTCCATCTCCGATCGCTCCTGGGGCTGCTCCGCCGGTGGACGACGACGGTACGAGGGGTGTGATCGCATCCAGTTTCCATACAGCAAAGGTTTTGTCTTGCTTTTAACGTCCTCCGTTGCGGTCGCAGTTGGCCGAACGGTGCAAGAGGAGATCATGTGTTCTACCCTGCCACATCCAAAATAAAAGTTGGGAAGATTATCATATAAGACTCTCTGAAAGAAGCGTTTAGCGTCCGGAGACTTGATCCATATGCCCTGCTTCACTGGCAAAGACAGGTCTAGATCTATACAAACTCTGGCGAATTTGTTCTTCTCTCCCTGATTCGTATGGTCATCTATTTTTAAGGGGGTGCCAAAGCGCGTTGCTATGCGTAGGATTGAGGATTTGTTCGCAAGCTCATATGACAGTCCCGGCAGACGCATCCACACCGGCGCCGATGTGATATGTTCATCCAGGGGCCTGAAAAAGGGTTTTGGTAAAGTAACATGAAGAATATTGCCTTGGATAAGCCATGGGCCCGAAGTTAAGACGTGCTCCTTTTCATCTGGATCTTCAAAATGAAAGATGAAATAGTAGTTAGCAAGCTCTACAATTTTAAGGGAGGATTTGAGCGAGCATAACTCCGCAAGGTCCCTTTTTAACTGGTCGACCGAGGTAGATAAGATGAAGCGGCCCATCAGACACTTCCTTAGTTCGTCTGTCTTCTGAGCCACATCTTCTGCCGGGATCGTGATTTCGTCCACAATGTTATCCTGGAGTCGCTTCAGCTGGTTAGGGATAAATAAGGCAGGTTTCCTGCTTGCTCTTCCCTGGTGCCTCGAGTTGCAGCTGCGTAGCTACCCTTGTTGAGATGCTGACTCGAAGAAGGAAAGGAGGAAGAAGAGGAACATGATGAAGAGGAAGGGGTGGATCTGGAGGGTGCGCCATTTGCCCCTTTGTAAGGCCTCCGCTACTTCGCCGGCCGGAGGAGAAGGGACCGGCGGAGATCTCGAACCCTCAAATCGTTTTGAACTTCTTTTTCTATCGCGCCATTACTCTATGTTGCCCAAGGATTCCCACTATTCGGACATGGCATCTAAATACAGTGTTTGAATTGTTTTAAGTTGTAAAAAGTTTTCAACGTAAGACACTTTTAATAAAAATACAATAAGCTGATTTTTTATATTAGTGAAAAAATATATCCCTCGTAGAGGATCAAATTTATTAAATCATGTTGGGCATGTTCTTCCCACTGCGTATGCAATGAGCATTAAGAAGAAACGTCTTTTTGGTGGCTATATTTAATGGAGAAAGGTAATTTGAACTTAAAATTATTTGGGTTCATAGACAATTTGAATTGTCTAGCCAATGATAATCTTATTTAAATAAATTAGGCAAGATAAAGGTAAGATACAGATGATTTAGTTTTTTGTTGAGCATCAATCCTGTTTATGTAATCCAAAAAAAACAAGGTATGATACAGCAGGTCAATGCAGTATACTCCTTTACCCTTATGAGTTACATATCTGTTACATTTGAATCTTACTTTAATCCTTTGCTGCTTCATTTTTGTTCTTGCCTTCTCTGCTATTTGTTTTATCCTCATTGAGCAACCAAAATATTCAGCATTAGCTTAAAAGATTTGGAGCTCTATTAGGAATACAAACTCAGTGATTTCAACAGAGGGGATCAGATTCCACATATCATGATTGCTAATTGGCCAATGGGAAGGAACTGATTCCAATTGGTAGCTCGTTCATTCTGTCCCGGATTGGACGATTTTTTTTTTATTTCTCCCACTCTCTCAACCCGGAGCACAGACCCGCTAATCATCTGTGCCAACCAACTTCAATTTAATTTAAGGAGCAGAGTGGAAAGGGGAAAAACAATATACTACTGGAATTTGAAAGTTCATATGTATCTTTTTTCTTTCTGCAAATTGATGACTGATGCTGATAAATTAAATCATGGCTGAGGAAGACGTCCAAGAACAATTCTAGGAATAACAAAGACACCAGAGTAATTCGAAAAGCTTGATGGATGGATACATAAAATAGCATTGATGTCTCTGTTGTGGAGTTGTGGATCATTCAGTGCATCGTCAGAAGAATTACGATGCTGTGCGTGCATGACCTTCTCCCTGTCAACTGTCAGTTCTGCTCAAATCCATCAAAGGTGTTGATGATAAAGGCCCAACGGGCTTGGTATTATACTTATATATATTATATATATATATATATATTATTTGTGTAGCGTGTTCCTCATATTATAAATATTTTAATGCGATTTGAGATCATAGGTCCACACTAATAAATCTTTAAAAAAAATATAAAAAAGAGTATATATATATAAGAGTATTTTTATACCCTTCTAAGTATCTAATTACAAATTCGCTTAACCTCTCCCGATGACAGTTTATCAACTTTTGAGAATATTTAAATATGTGTGGTAGGAGGATTATTAGAAG
The DNA here is from genome assembly GCA_001647135.1 of Pontederia paniculata. Lineage (NCBI taxonomy): Eukaryota > Viridiplantae > Streptophyta > Magnoliopsida > Commelinales > Pontederiaceae > Pontederia > Pontederia paniculata. The sequence continues at coordinate 31,509 of LTAE01002409.1, read as the reverse complement.
AAAATTTTAGGAGGATATATACTTTTGTATATTTCAAACTCCATATGATTCAAGATAAATAAATAAATAGTAAATAAATCATGTTTGCCCTATGCGTCACGAAGAAACAATGAAAAATAGATTAAAAACTCAGAAAAAGGAAAATACGTATGACTTTTAACTATTTTCCTCATTTTAAAAACTGATTAAATTGTACGAATATATATATATATATATATATATATATATATATTATGGGTTAAAATATTATAAAGAAATCATAAATAGAAATATCTATGAAATTGGATAGAAGAACTCAACTATGAAACCATTAGAAAATTATCGTTGAGAGTTATATATTAATAGAACACATATTTAAAAGGGTGTGGGAGAAAATAATAAAAAAAAGAAATAAACTTAAGAATAAATAAAGCTTAAAACTTTTCTTCGCATTCGAATGATTTATAATCAAGTTTTTTTATTTTTACCCAGTATTTACTAGCAAAATTCGATATTCAAATCAAAGCAAATTAATAATTTTTAAAATTAAATTTTAGACTATCAAGTTCCAGGTCGAACCTAACATATATAGGTAGAGATGTGCTACAACCACCTAAATCTTTTTCAAATATTTAAGTATTGGAAAGATTTTTAGAATTTTCTATAATTATTTAATTGTGCCAAAGAGTAATAAGATGCGACTCGAGAGCAGAGGAAATATGGGAGGTCCGTACTGTGTGTGGAGGGACCTGCTGCGACGATGTGATGGTGAAGAGAGAGAGAGAGAGAGAGGTCACTGGCTCGAAAAGATTTGGGGGTCTTCTCCTGGCCGTACCGTCTGACCGACGCGTGTCGACGTTTTCACTGTGCCTGAAGCCGGATCTCAGCTCGGCACTTGCAGTGACAAGCTATTTCACTGTGCACCACAATTGAAAAACAAATAAACAAAATAAAATGGATTTATAAAGAGTTGCCTGCTTTTTATTTCGATTTTAAATTTAATAATTTAAATATTTCGAGTGAATACTCAAACACTATATAATTCAAATTTTTAATATGTAAAAACAATTTATTGCATATATCAATTGTAATGCTACTAGGATGGGATAATAAATAAATTAGTCGAGATAGATGATAGTAATTTAAGATAGTTCTCGTGAAAGCAAGAAAATAAATGTTTAAGAAAGCGAATTTAAGAAAAAAATTATTTTTTTATATATATTTTGGAAATATGAAGAAAATTATCTTAGAAATATTAAATATGATAAAAAGAAAATAAATTCCTGATTTGAAATTAATAAGTTATTTTTAAAAACTTAATTTTAATTTTTGATCAATTGGAATCATTTTCTTATTGATCAATCATTTTTTAGTTACCAAATAATTATTTTCATTTATTATATATTAAAAATACTTAATATTAGAATTTTTTGGGAGAGGTCCCTCCGGTTCCAAGTCAAAGCTGGAGGTATAGGACACTAAGAGTGACATCTAAATTATCTACTTACATAACATTGAATATTAATTTCTCAGTAATTTTTTTTCCAATTGAAAGTTTAAATTTAACTTTGTTTTTAAAAAAATAAAGAATATGTAAAAAAGATTTTACTCTACATCTTTCTATATTAAAATATGATTTAAGTACTTTAAATACATATATAAAGTGATAATGATACAATGATTTGTCTGTGCAAATCATGAACATTTTGTTTCTCTGTTTTTTTTTCCTAGCAGATTAATGATTTGTGTACGTCCTTTTGACCGATCAAATTCTGTCCACAACTTGGAATATAGAAACTAATAGCTTCAAATTTGAACAAAATCCTTACTATAAAAGAATTACTCCAACAGTATTAACAATTTGGACATTGGATAGAGTTGGAGGCTCAAAAATTCCTGTCGCCCTGCTCTATTGATCATCCATAGAACTCCATTCCTTGATTAGTACGTGACTAAACCTCTCTGACCATTTAGATGCCTTCTTTGTGCTTCTTCTGTCACCCCAGAATTAGATAGGATATCAAACCCCAAACTAATTAAACCCCTCCATTGTCACCTCCTCTCTTGCCTTTTGCGAGATAGCAACCAAGATTAGGACAGAACAACTAAATACATGATGTGTTCACACTTATGATTTGAATTATGGTAAAATCAAAATTCTACAAAAAAATTATTGTTCCAAGGCTGTCCCTGTGCATAACTACTAATAGATGATTAGTTCTAAAGTGTAGAATGTTAAAAACCAATCAAGCTTTTCAAAGGAGGATAAAGAAATCCTGAATATTTGGAGCAATATATGGGACAATATTTCATATGCACGGAGAAAAATTTGCTCCATATATTTCTTATCCTATTGTAACAATGTATACCTTGCATTTTTTATTTAAAAATTAATTGTACTTTTGGTAAAGAAAAAATTTATTGTAAATAAGAGTTGAGTTGTAAATAACTTCACGGATAGAAATCTTGAATATTTGATTCGGGTTAATTAGAGTTTCGAGGAAATAGCACATTAATTAATGACATGAATAACATACATTTTAATTTAGCATTATATATATTCTACGAATCATTATGTAAGTATTTTTTTTCGATCACAATATGGGACCAACTAGTATGCAGACTATTAGCACTTGATTAATTCAATATTCATGTGATAGTAATAAAAAATAAATTATGACCATTGACGACTCTAAGAGTCATTATCAATATTTTCATATGTACATTTAATTATGCAAGCATATTAAATTTAACATTATCACCATTTGTTCTCTCAAAAAATTATCACCATCTGTGTTTGATGCATATCATTTTTTTTTCCTTTAACACGAAGGTCATAGGACAATTTGCAAAAAAAAAATATGATTAAATTCTATTACATAATCCGTTAATACAGTTTCAAGTTTTCTAATCCTTTCCATATATTTTAGGTCGTTAGATGATTATAATCATTCATCACTTTGTTTTAATGAATTTGATCACGATGCATAAATATTATTAAATTAATCAAATGATAAACCAGGATGTAGAGTTCCCACTAACTTCTTACCATATTTCATCAGGGTTAGACTCCAAAGGATAAAGGATAGTGTAGTACATGTACTCATACTTACATTCTTTGACACACCATTTACAATTCTAGTCTAAGAATTGTTCTAAAATTAACCCTGCATGTGTCCTTGATACTAATCAGTATGGAATATTTAGGATTTTTATTGTGAAAGATGTCATTGCACATTTTTCGTAATTATTTTATTACAATTTGTTGTGTTAAAGTTTCTTTGTTTAATATTTCTTCTGTCAACTTATTTATCATTTGTTATTATGTTTAAAGTTTATGTTTCGATCTTCAAAATTTGAAGTAATTTTATTATTAAATATGTAACGTCCCTAAACTCACATCCCCCATGTTGCAGAATGTGAACTCGGAGATGATACAACGATACAATCTAGACCAATAATTTGACTTTATTGACTAGTCAATGAAACACAAATGAAAACATAAGATTTTATTAGATAAGAGATCGATATTCAAATAAGAAAGTGCAGAAGTCTAAATCATATAATAAATATCATGAGCCAAATGTGATGTAAGAACTATGACATGATTCCAGACTCTTCTAAAACAAATAAAAGGAACTCTAAAGTTGTCATGTGCATAACACTAGCATCATCATGAGCTATCAGTAGTCACCAGCACTACCATCACAATCATCTACTAGAGTATTAAGTACTTATAGGATCAATATAGAGGAAACAATATTCCATGAGCTTTTACGTCTAGAGTGTAAGGCAAAAGTAGATGTACAAATCAAATATATCCTGATAAAAATACCAATGATTAACTCAATATTGCTAGGAAGATGATCATGGTGATATAATTGAATTAATAATGTAAATTAACTGACTTCAAGAAGATACAATTTAATAATGGCACTATTGGGTTACTCTAATATGCAACAATATCCAATAAATGGTAAGAAAACAATTTGATCCAATAATGGTAAGATGAAAATTCGATCCAATAAATGATAAGATGACAATTCGATTCAATCAACGGTAAGATGACAATACGATTCAATAAATGATATGACCATCCGGTAAGGGAGAAATCCTAGTGCCAGCAATTGTACTTTTTATCAAAAAATGATCCGGTAAGGTCAAATAGTAAGGAGTAAGACTCTTAAGGCCACATAACTTCCTTCCTATGAGCATAGTTGAACAATATGAGGATGTCAGTGTAATTGATCAATGAAGACTAGTAGACATGATAAATAAATATGGATAACCCTAGTATAACACACTCCATCTATTTTTTTAGAAACAGTTATGACTAATTTTACAATTAGTCCTTAATATGATAATTGACTATGTAATATATAAGTAATTAGGTTAGACTTATCTCATTAACATTTTAATAATGTCTTTATATTCATTATGGTAAACAATACGAAGCTCATGATGAAATAAATCGGATAGAGTTCTCAACATTCTTTCACTTCTTGGGAAGATCTCCAGCCATGATAAACGATAAAGAAATATCAGCAAGATACCAATCGTGATAAACATACACCCAATCAAATGAGGAGGATGCTTGAGAATCATCTTTGTTACAGGTGGGAAGCTCTCCGAGTAACAAGAGCAATGTGTGGTAGCTGCAGTTAGGCATTCCGCCCCTTGACAATAAAATGATAAGTAAACGGTAGCTCCCAACGATACACATGTCACCCATTATAGAAGTCATGTTACCTTTATGTGAATACCTAATATATAGGTCCGTAGCATAACTAACACAATAGTATAATATATGTTAGGTAAGTCTCCTAAGAACTAATGTGAAGATAAAGGCATTTAGGGCAAAAAAGGCATGTCACGTGTTGTGATCGGCATGTCACAACCATGATTTCGTTCGTCATGGGCCATGACATGAGTGTCATGGTCGTGATCGAACGCACCTAGTTTCATGTCATCTGGTCACGAGCCGTGATAGGAGTGTTACAACTGTGACCAAACATGGCCTTTACATGACGTATGGGTTATGGACTGTGACATGGGCCTTACGACCATTATCGAACACAATCTATTTTGCTTTTGTCGGTCACAAGTCGTGACATGGGCGTCACGATCGTGATAGAATAGGATTTATGTCATAGTCTGTTTGTCATGGGTCGTGACTTGAGCGTCATGACCATGACTAATTCACGCCCTCTCGATCATGGGTCGTGACCAAAGTGTCACGACCATGATTGAAGGAATTGTATACACTTTTTCGATGGTCACGAGCGTGACTTCAGAGTCACAACTGTGACCAAACATTGTTTGACAAAAACTAGTAGTTTTGAACACCGATTTCATATTTAAACATACGAGTTGCTTTCAAATCTTAAAACTAAGGATGTGTAGACTTAAATACATGAAACATAAACTCCCTATCTAAGATAATCATTCGGTGGATTCAAGTAGTTATTATAGCCTCTATCACAACTCGACACCTTAACAATACGAAATTCATACTCCATTTATACAAATCCAATCATATTAAAACAACATCATTTGGATCTAGAGTTACAATGCTCTCAAATGAGAAGCTATAAAATCTGGACAGAATTATAATACGTTTCTTTTATTGAATAAATCACAAACATTCCTATGAATCCATAAATCTCATTTTCTTAACAGTAACAATGATCATAATCCAATAAATAAGAGGGATTATTGTACCAATAAAAATTATTCGATACATCAAGGGAAACCAACATGAAAGACCAAAAGGGAAACCAATACAATCATTCAATAGATTACAAAAGAATTATTCCCCTAGATTGAAAGACGAGGTCATAATGCAAGATCACTATTTTATAAATATGAGTATATGAAATCCGAAGGACAAGTTCATCTATTTAAGATTTTAGATCTATAGGTGATCCATAAAGATACACAACTTAAAGTCAATATGCTCAGAAGTCTCATTTGTTTTCAATCAGCCCTTGCGCTCCTCCGAGAAGATCCTTCTTTTGGATGTCGCTCCTTTGTCATTTCTCCAATTTCAATATCTCCTTGATCGAGGGAGAGAGATGAATTAGTTGCAGGGAGGAGAGGGGATTTTTCCTTCATATGAGAGAAAATAGGTGAAGAAAAAAATTAGGTCCGACTAGGAGACTAGTGGAGAGAGATATTAAGAAATAAAGATTTCAAAAATAAATTTGGATTATGAATTTTGAGTTGGTTACGAGGACAATTTTAGGATTTAAAAATTTGGGGAGTCCTATTTTCTTGAGCATATCAATGGAGACCATTAGGCTAATAAGTTATTGGCATGTTTTCATATTTCTTTTCATCTGGTTCTTACTTGGAATATATAGATAATCATCGTCAACCCAACGAAAGTTCTATACAGATAGTTGTCACAAAAGAAATAATAGATCATTTGTTTCATCAAGACAACCACAATATATATGCATGCTATCGATTGTTATTACACAAAAATAAAATGTTAAAATATGCAATAAGATAAATATATACGAATAATATGAGTAAACATAGATCAATAATATCAGGATTTATGTGGTAAAATTTTTCGGGGTATAGGAAAATATATATTCACGGATTGAGCCAGAGATAAAATAGAGAGTATAAAAGAATACCATTCTACAACGCAGACATCAACTCCTCGTGGTTACAACACAAATAATGCAGACTTTCGATCACTGTATTTAGTTTGCAGTCACCACCGTCTAAAACCATCCCAAGCATTGTGGACTCTCATGAGACTTTTTCTTTTTACCATGTTATCAGAACCGGACCGAAGATCGGACCGGATGACCAACTGGGTCACGGTTGGATCGGTTGAATCAGATTCAACCTAGTTGAACCGGAATTTATTAAAATAATATTATTTATAATAATTTAAGATACATAGCATAATTAATATTATATAAAATATATAACAATAACTAACTAATAATTAGATATAATTTAAAATATTATTTATTGTATGTTTAAAATATGTGCTTATTTAAAATAATGATAATTAATGAATTATTATTATCTTTTATATGATAGTAATAATGTCATATTAATTTATTTTATTTTGACTCACTCTTAGTTTGATTATTTTATTTTATTCCTTTTCAATTTTCACCTTCTTTCTCTATGTTTTTACTAATTCACCTATATTTTATCATTTCAGTTTGCCGAGCATTATTTTTCAAATCTCTTTTATTTCTTTCAATAATTTTT